>JASANE010021797.1:0-41268 GCA_030248225.1 Trileptium ribeirensis
AAGCTATTTATTTATATCATAAAAAGCACGCCTATGCTTCACCGTTAGAGGATTCTGCTCCGTTCTACAGCATTTTTGTGCCTTAAAAATAACGTTACTTTGCAATCCTTAGTACAAGCCTTTTGTTTGATTTTATATCCCAGCAAATTTGATGATGGTGGTGCTGTTTTCCGTGACCGCTCCGTTCTTATGTCTTCCAACGGTACTGGATAGGTGCTCCGGCTATGAATACTTTACCGGGCTGGTAACCTTGAAATATTGGTGTTAACCTGACATGACTCAGTCGTAAAAGAACAGCTTGGTGAGGGGTAATTCGAGGGTGTTGCTTAGTATATCGAAAATGACAGTTGATTTCCAATGACAGTTGACCATATGAGAGGCGTGACGTATCAATATTGCGAGAAAAACCATATCGAGCACCCATTCAACAACCATGAAAAGATGGCTGGGTGTAAGTGGTGGCGCCGTTTTCGCCGCGCTAACCCTGAATTACGTTTGAGTAAAGCCCACCAACTGCTGTGTCAATCGTGCAATGGGCATAGAAAATAGCAGAGACAAATGTTTTGATGTCCTCGATCAACTATTTACGGAGTTTGGTGGAAAAGACAATCCGGAAACTTGTTTTTAATGTCGATTAAACTGGCGTTTAGAGAGCCACCGAACCTGGAAAAAGTGGTCGCTCAAAAAGGAACCAAGCTTGTTCAGACCGTTGTATCTGCAGAACGCGGGTCAACGACTACAATTGTATGGTTCTGCAAAGCAGCGGGAGATTACATAGCACCAATGATCACATTTAAAAGTTCCAGGTTATCACGATCAACTGAATTTGCTGAGTTCGTTTCCTCCAAACACATTATTGGTGACATCGCACTCCGGTTGGATTGACAAAGAACTATTTGGTCAAGAACATTTTCCACGACATTTGCCGCCGCGATGTAGCACATAACGCATAGTGCTGCTCTTGGACGGTCACGCGAGCCATTCGAGCCCTGAGCTGAAAACCATTGCAAAGCAAAATATGGTCGAGCTGGTCTGTTTGCCTTTCCATACCTCTGCCCATCTGCAGCCTCTCGATAAAACGGCGTTTTCTTCTTTCAAGAGTTCTTATGGGCGACTATGCCGGCAATTCATGCGCGATAACTAAGCACGGACCATTGCAAGGGAAGATTTTGGTAGCATATTTACGCCTGCGAACCGGAGTGCGGCCACAAAAGAGCATGCCTCGAATGGTTTTACCAAGACAGGAATATGTCCAATAAATAGATGTATGATCTACAAATCAGCATATTCAATTCGGCTGCAGCCTTACTTGGTAGGAAGGTGCACGGTTGACGCGACCGCTGATAGCTGTAGAGCGGAAAAGCCAACATGTACACTTGCACTGCAGGAATCACCAAAGGAGAATAACGTCATAACTGTTGCCAGCAAAGTTTCGATACAGCCCAGCGACGAAGTTTTCGCTGCTCCAACAGTTGGCCAAGAGGCATTGGTTACCTCTGATGGAGTAATGTTATTGGTTACTCTATGCAATGCCTCCAAATATCTTGATTCCGTCCACTGTTAATGGCAATCTATATGAGTCAGAGCCTGGAAATTTTACATAACTGACCCCAAAGCTGCATGTAGGCATGTATAACAATGTTCTTGCCGACAACGCTTCAGCATCGCTGTGTGAAGCAGTACCATTCCGTCATGGGGCTACGTATGCAGCCAGTAGTTCTGCGGAAACTCTTTTCCAAAGCCTTGTAACACCGCTATCATCAGGCTCACGAACATGCACATAAAATACTGTTCAGGATCAAGAATTGCAACCCATACTTGAATCCGAAAACTCCTAGTCCTAAAAAACCAAGTGAATGGCACAAAGACAATTGTGCAGCAAAAAGCAAAGTATTTAAGTCTCCTCGTAAAAAGCGACGATGGATTTGTCCACAATGGGGTATTGAATATATGGTAGACAAATCCGGTGTTGAGTTGCTGCAATTTATGAAGTGCCAGTGCTGGGAGCACGAAACACGCGGAGGAAAAAATACCCAAGGCACTTTTTCAACCGCGGATGCGGCTCCACAATTTTGAGCATTCTGTTAGATTCCCGGGACAATTGACCATATATATACGAAATTTTAACATATATAAACAGTCGTGTGATTGAAATCATATTTGTAACATTTGCGTTTTTTAATTGCTCGAACTTAACTTAGATTACTCACCAATACATATATTTTTCACTTCAATAGCTCTTATTTTGCTAGGATAATAGTGATTCGGTGCGGTTAGTCAATATTTCGGCGTGGACGTAACTATAAACTGTACCATGTATTTTAGCTGCAATTATTTTGCTTGTTGATACATATTTAGCTTAAAACGTTCGTATTTTTGAGGAATAATATAGATAATATACAACTAACCAGTTTGACACGATACTTAAGTATACTGTGGAGCCCAGATAACCCTGAGAGGCGCTACGTTATATGTTTAGTAAAAATAACAGCTTAGTGCACGAGTTTATAAGTGTCAAAGCTTAGCTTAGTATATCGATAACGGAATAGCCAACATTCTACATACGCCTCTTAAGGTTTGTTTGGCCATGATCAGCATACAGAAGTTTTATTTTCTACGGTTTGTTTTAACTGCATTTATTTTGGTTCTGTATCATTTGCTTCATATATATATAGTTTATTTTGGACCTAAACATGGCAATAACGTCGCGAAATTCTGACATTTAAGTAATGTACGAAGAACATAAAGTTGTGTCACAATTGAGACCATGTGTCACTATTGCGCCAGTGACTGTCATTATAAGGTACATAGCACCACACGCTTATTCCGCAATGCTTTTAAATTGTCACTAATAGGAAAGTTTACTATATATATAGGTATAAATATATATATAGTTTACTATATATATATAGTATATATATTCATTTGCATATGTATAAATGTATGTGCAAATGTATAAATTTCATTGCAAATTCTTTCTAAATTAAAAAAATCTAGCAAAATTAGACATACGTAGCTCGTCTGTAAACTTGCATGCAAATTAACAGTACACTTTGTTTTCGACAACTGTAAAATCAGAAACAGATTCGTGGATTCACCTAATGTTTTCTATCACATGTGTTTTTCAGTTGGATATTAGTGTATTGCGTATTTGTCTATCACAACGCCCTTTGAGGAGCCAATGTTGAATACCTCCTTTTTCAAGCCAAAATCAACTCAAATTTAGTTTAATAGATGTGATCATATGTTTAATGAAATTATTTGACTTAAAAATTGACACAAAATATGTTATTATATTATGTAATTGTCACGCAAGTACTACAAATATGACTTTCACATGTCTGTTACGTATGAACAAGATAGCTAAACCGATATTTTGGGCTAATATTTGTGCAAAATTTTATTCTTTTCGTCGGTAACATATAATTAAAACTGTGACTGATTTAACTCAAAGTTGTACAAGCATAATATATTACTCTATCGAGATTGCAGAACGTAGTGAACCTTACAGCTACAGCTTTTGCGTGCACAGCCACTCAGCTCTCGATAGCATACGTCGAGATGCTATATTTGGATGTCACACAATACCGCGGAAGTTAGAACAAACTAACACCGGCAATAAGTTGTCATACACTAAAACACCCAAACCGAAAGCTATCAGTCTCCTAGGATTTCAAAATATAATTAGAAATTTTGGATAGAGGAATCACAAGAATTCATACCTCACACCCTGTAAACTACAGAACCGGAGCTTTAATCGAAAAACAAATACGAAGCATCGGCATTTATCATTTTACTACGAAATAAAACCAACCAGGGGAAAATTCGAAAGTTAACAAAAATAACCTTGCTTCTGTGCAGGGTACTAAAATGGGCTGACACAATCATTTTGACCTCTGACCCCGAACCATTGGTTGCGCCATAACCCATACCCATTGAACCATGGATCGCAGAGGAAAATCAAGACCGGCACCGAGTTTCCCAGCTTCAGGTTTGTTGCTGGTTTCAGAGTACTTAAAGTAAAAGGCGTACCGGCGTGTAATAAACAGCGTGATAAGCTGAAAAAATAATTTCACATCCTTGAGCCTGCCGCAATAAGATTGTTGAGTAAAAATTTTGAACCAAAAACGGCTAACCGCATGAGTATCAATCCAAAATGCGAATAATTTACCACAGTATCAGCATATATCGTTTATATTCCGCGCATTAAGGAAACAAATTATTACCAGGGTTTTCTACTTGGGACATAAAGAGAATACGTAAAGTTAAATCCCATTTTTGGCAGCGACATAGCTGTATCCCCACAATTCAACAAGGCTTTTATTCCTGATAGTAAAGCAATTTATTGTTGAAAACTGAAAAATATATTTGTGATAACAATATCGTTTTATCTATAACATTCATTTCTCATTCTTAGTCTATGTCATAATTTTTTGACTTATATGCTAGTGAGCAGTGGATTGTTGAAAACTGAAAAATATATTTGTTATAACAATATCGTTTTATCTAGAACATTCATTTATTAACTTTTCATTCTTAATCGTCTATATCATATTTTTTGGACGTATATAATTGTGAGCAATAGATTGTTGATAACTAAAAATAATCGCAAATACTCGATCCAAAGCAATCTTGGTACCGATTATGAAGATGTATCTTCTTTAATTAGTAATGCGTCCTCAAGCAAGTATTTTATTTGGCGTTTTCTTGTGGTTAGTGTAAGTTTATAGATTTTTATTATTTATTATTATGCAAATTGAAGACAATGACATGATGCTAAATAGTACTCGGTGTGTAATTTCTTACAGCCATTAATTCTGAAATTAGAAATCATATAAAACGATAAAGAGATATAAATAGACGTATTTTATGCTAATAGTACCTGGGCATTTTTATCTGAACATTGTGACAATCATCGAAGCTGAATTCATGAAATTGAAGTACTATAGTATCCTTAACATTTATAGAGACTGCAAACGGCAATGAACCCTGTTGTGCATTGTAAGTAGGCTGCTTACAATTGAATAACTAGCAAAGACTACATGTAGTCTTCCCGGAATTTTTGACTCAATGGTTCCAACGGAGCCTCAGCTAATCACCTAAATCGAAATTGTCGTATTTTATTGTTTTATATGCTGTTTCCATGATTGATACTTTGGTTTTAGAACTGTAGTTTGCTTCCATATTTTTTGATGAGCATTATAAGTTGACACCCCTCTGTGACCGGTCGGTTTTTAACATAAGCATAGTTTTATATGGGTTAGCCAGATATCCCTTGGTAATAATGAAATTGGGGTAGAACAACAAGATTTATATTTAGCTCGCCGTAACTGATAAATTTTTCTATTTATATATTAGCAAGATTTTTTTCTAAGAAAGCATCTACCGCCTAGCAATTAGGTACACTCAGCTGTATATTTATGGCCTACTAACTATATATGTGTTATATATTAGTGCAATTGTGTAAGAAAACTGAGACTTTTTGTAGGTCATCCACATACAGATGTCAGTTGAAAATTTAAGGCCAAAATTATTTAAAACTTATGTGTAAAAAGAAAATACTTTACTTCTTACGTTTTAGTTCACCCAAAATAGAATCTTTAGGTTGCACCGTTCCGTGATAAAACATTCATTGGGTCAATATCAATACTATCAGCGTGTGATATAAGGGCACATGTGCATGCGCTGTGAAAATTTGGAGTCAAATTATGCTTCATACGTTTTATAAATAGTGAAATTATACATATAATTTTGCCTAAAATAGAGGTTCGACATTCTTATTTGATTATGGAATACTACATAAAATAACAAAGTAACAATGTCATAAAGTAACAAATAAAATGAAATATGATCATATAACATTGCAGTGTTTTTGAAACCTTGAGACAAATCTGTCGACGATAATATAAAAAATTTCATAAGGTACTAGACACGAACACGTGGGCTGCTCGACCACGACCTACTACCCAAACGAACGCAAATTAATTACGCTTTTGTGGGAAAGGTTTTAGTCACAGGTAACGAAATATAACATTGCAGAGTTTTTAAAGCATTAACAAAATACATGTACTCGTAACCAGTTTGTCGACGATAAAAGTAAAATTATTTCAGAGTTTAGACCTGAACACGTGAGTTGTTCGTCATCTAACTACTTTGCAAACGCCCTCAAAAAGATTACGCAGTTAATGCGGCGTTCACATTATAATGTCGCCACTGTTTGCAACTTTTGTTCGTCTGTAGTCTTGACCCTACCGTATAGACAGTCAGGGTGCCACCCATACTGTAAATCAATATCCGAGGGTGTGTGACACACTCCTGCCACTACATTTCTTCTTTATTGTGTCGCACACACCCTTAGCTACAAATTTGGCTCGAATTAACTGTAACGGACATCGTCTGCAGCTAATGCGGTTCATCAGTCAACTGTTCTTTGTATTTTTTAAAATTCTCGATATTTGTGTCTATGCCATATGAACGTTGATTAAATAATGCAACACCCTGTCAATAAAAATGCAAAGCAGAAACGGTGTGCTTGACACTGTCTAGAAGTAACAATACCCCTAGCTAGCTACCTTTGAAAAAGTGTATCACAGAATTTATCAAAAATAATGCTTCGTGTTTTACGTGGTACACCCAACAGTTTTAACCAGTATCTTCGGTTAAATATGTCACAGCGGTTACAATGCTTTAATAAAACTGTTCACGTTTTATGGTATTCCCGCCATTTAAACATTTATATACTTGTGTAGCCAAAAAATAAGGTAAAATGACGTCAGCCATGGCTATATTCTTATGTGAGAACTGAAATTGTTTCCTACAGGGTCTACCGATGTTCCTGAAGTTAGAGTGTGTTACTACTTTACTATATTTGGTGAAAGAAAATATAACGAACACTGCTAATGTATGTCCACATAATGTATACATATGCAATAGTAAACCGGTTACACCCGTCATAACTTGGCTACATGCAAGTCTGACGGTGTATCACCCATAATACGATTCTTCCCATACCCTCACTTGTATATTTGGCTTGTAAGGTCTCATGTACACCAAGTACTTGGTACAAGTACATCAAGTAATTGGTAGTATTTGGATTGTAAGGTACACCAAGTTTGACGGTACACCAAGTACACTAATACAACACTAATTACAATTCTGCCCATACCCTCATTTGTATATTTGGCTTGTAAGGTCTCAAGTACACTAAGTACTTGGTACTAGTACACCAAGTACTTGGTAGTATTTGGATTGTAAGGTACACCAAGTTTGACGGTACACCAAGTACACTAATACAACACTAATACAATTCTGCCCATACCCTCATTTGCATATTTGACTTGTAAGGTCTCAAGTACACCAAATACTTGGTACAAGTACACCAAGTACTTGGTAGTATTTGGATTGTAAGGTACACCAAGTTTGATGGTACACCAAGTACACTAATACAACACTAATTACAATTCTGCCCATACCCTCATTTGTATATTTGGCTTGTAGGGTCTCATGTACCACAAGTACTTTGTACACCAAGTACCCCCAAGTACACCAAGTACTTGGTAGTATTTGGCTTGCAAGGTACACCAAGTCTGATGGTGTATCACCCATAATACAATTCTTCCCATACCCTCATTTGTATATTTGGCTTGTAAGGTCTCAAGTACACCAACTACTTGGTACACCAAGTACACTAAGTACACCAAGTACTTGGTAGTATTAGGCTTGTAAGGTACATCTAATCTGATGGTGTATTACCCATAATACAGTTTTGCCCATACCCTATTTTTGTATATTTGGCTTGGAAGGTCTCAAGTACATCAAGTACGTGGTACAAGTACACCAAGTATTCGGTAGTATTTGGCTTGTAAGATATACCAAGTCTGACGGTGTATTACCATAACATAATTGTGGCCATAGCCTCATTTGTATATTTGGCTCTTAAGGTCTCAAGTACACCAAGTACATTCAAGCACACAAAGTACTTGGTAGTATTTGACTTGTAAAGGTACACCAAGCGTGATGGTGTATTAGAAATAATACAATGCTGCCAATACCCTCATTTGTATATTTGGCTTGTAAGGTCTAAAGTACGCCAAGTACTTGGTACAAGTACACCAAGCACTTGGTCGTATTTGGTTGGTAAGGTACACCAAGTATGACGGTACACCAAGTACACTACTACAACACTAATACAATTCTGCCCATACCCTCATTTGTATATTTGGCTTGTAGAGTCTCAAGTACACCAAGTACTTTGTACATCAAGCACACTCAAGTACACCAAGTACTTTAGTATTTGGTTAGCACCAAGTCTATGTGTATCACCCATAATACACCTTCCCATCCTGGCTTGTAAGATCACCAACCACTTGGTACACCAAGTACACTCAAGTACACCAAGTAATTGGTAGTATTTGGCTTGTAAGATATACCAAGTCTGACGGTGTATTACCATAATATAATTATGGCGATACCCTCATTTGTATATTTGTCTTGTAAGGTCTCAAGTACACCAAGTACATTCAAGCACACTAAGTACTTGGTAGTATTTGGCTTGTAAAGGTACACCAAGTGTGATGGTGTATTACAAATAATACAATGCTGCCAATACCCTCATTTGTATATTTGGCTTGTAAGGTCAAAAAGTACACCAAGTACTTGGTACAAGTACACCAAGCACCTGGTCGTATTTGGTTGGTAAGGTACACCAAGTATGACGGTACACCAAGTACACTACTACAACACTAATATAATTCTGCCCATACCCTCATATGTATACTTGGCTTGTAGAGTCTCAAGTACACCAAGTACTTTGTACATCAAGTACACTCAAGTACACCAAGTACTTGGTAGTATTTGGCTTGTAAGGTACACCAAGTCTGATGGTGTATCACCCATAATACAATTCTTCCCATACCCTCATTTGTATATTTGGCTTGTAAGCTCTCTAGTTCACCAACCACTTGGTACACCAAGTACACTCAAGTACACCAAGTAATTGGTAGTATTTGGCTTGTAAGGTACGTCAAGTCTGATGGTGTATTACCCATAATACAATTGTGCCCATACCCTATTTTTGTATATTTGGCTTGGAAGGTCTCAAGTGCACCAAGTACGTGGTACAAGTACACCAAGTATTCGGTAGTATTTGGCTTGTAAGATATACCAAGTCTGACGGTGTATTACCGTAATATAATTGTGGCCATACCCTTATTTGTATATTTGGCTTGTAAGGTCTCAAGTACATCAAGTACTTGGTACAAGTACACCAAGTACTTGGCCGTATTTGGCTTGTAAGGTACACCAAGTGTGAAGGTACACCAAGTGCACTACTACAACACCAATACAATTCTGCCCATACCCTCATTTGTATAGTTGGCTTGTAATGTCTTAACCACACCATATATGATGAGCGGCTTCTAGACAGTTAATTCTTTAGCTATTTCAAAATCAATAAAGTTATGTACCGCGTTTATCGGCAACACCATATTCGATGCGGTTTCATGAAACTGTCAGGTTTATCTGAATTTCGGACATTACAATGAAAACCCAGAAGTTGAGCATAAGGCAGATTTTAATTTATACAGTCTGTAAAAATTAGTTTAAACGACCTGCTATGAAGGACTTTTAGGAAGCGAAAGATAAATACATCAAAATAGGGATCAAATCATATTGTATCTAACAACGACGTGGATATTGTTCATTTCTTCCGTTTCAGTTTTGTAATTGATCGCTTACTAAAGCTGAGTTGACACTTCAAACGTTTATCTCAGATTTTGAGCATAAAAGTTGATCAAATATTAATCAAATTTTGAGCTCAAATTTGGATCAAAATTTGAAAGCATTTTTTGTGCTTTTGGTGGATCGGAACATGTGAATACTGTTTAAACTTTTATAGAATATTTCTTCAGCCAATCAGGGCAAGTGAAAGAGCTTGAATAATTTTGAGCCCAAGTTATTGAGCGGGGCTGTTTGCGATATATTTGCGTTCTTTACCGTTACAAATTACATTCAAATTTTGATCAAAATTTGATCAAATTTTGATCACGACTTGAGCTCAAACATTTAGCTCAAATTTTGAGCAAGAAACTTGACGCGTGAACCCAGCTTTAGTTTAACAACGCTGAGCTGTATTCTGGTATAAGCTTGCCGTTGGCTACGCTAACAGAAGACGAATAGACATAAAAACCTCTAGACTTAAAATATATGACCATGAGAAATATATTAAAGTTTTTGTTGTGTTCTTCATATTTCAATGTAGTTCATCCTTGAAATAATGTCAAGTCAAAGCTAAAATGAGAATAAAAATGCGTTATTGTGCTAAAAATTACTCCGGGTTTTTAATCTTTTTTAAACTATTTTTCGTCAATTTCAGCGTTCAGATCCCCTTTTCCTCTCATCAGGAGGTGCCGGGTGTCGACGACACTAGCCAACACTTGACTTTAACGTCGAAACTGTCGGAAAACATTGGAACCGAAATTACTGATGACCCAACAACTAATGGAAATACAATGCACACTAAAACAACAGATCCTGTCGCTAATAGCGATGGATTCAGTCTGATATGTATGGCCCATAACTATTTTACTGCAGATGCGCTCGTCATATCAACCGCTTCAGGTCTTAGCAATGATGCTGACGATGAAGCATATATTACAGCGAAAAGCTCGGGAAACTCTGGCAGCTTAGCAACGCACTATGAAAATACTGCGACTTCAACGAATACAACAAATAATGCGATTATAAATTGTGAATCTGCATATACAGGCAGTGTCGAATTTCATGTAACAAAACATGGCGATGTAGAAGACAGAAGTGCAACACAAATACAATGTCAAACCGGATATGTTCTCTGTCGCGTACCAAATTCTAATTTGGAACAGTATGGGTTGTCTCACAGTCACTCAACTCAACCAGATGCTACGAAGAGTCACGAAGAATCCAGTTTGCATCCGTATTCCACAGCTGCTGGCACGACTGCGCAAACTATTTCTGACAAAGCAGCCATTGATAATGCAGAAGCCAATGTACCACTGTGCCCTGAACCGGAGTATAAGGGATGGTCTTGGTCTTCGACAGTCTCTGTGTCATACAATGGAAAAGCTAGTGGAATTTCTAGCATCACCGCGGGCACACAATCACAAAGAATAAGTAGAAGCGCAAGCAATGAGAAGGATAAGGACGTGTCTATGCTATCTACGCTCGTACTTGATAGTACAGAAGTGACAACTGTTTCGTCATCTTCTGAAGCAATCACGAGTCCTGGATCCTTATTTGAAATTTTCACATCCAGCCGCAGCACGAGCACCTTGGCAGTGACTTTGCATGAAAGCACATCAACGTCACTTGATGCCATGGCTTTATCGAGCAACACTCATTCACACTATGAAAGCGTACATGTTGCTTCGACGCGTTCTCGAAAATGCACCAGGATTACGAAAACAAGTCTCAATACAGAAGGAATATCCACAGACGGTCAATACACCGCACCAGCCGATAGTGTAGTCTCATCGGAAACATTTCAAACTGAATTAGAGAACAATTATATTAGAACTACGATGCCATTCCAAGCCCGTACCAACTCTGTATCAAGTATGTGGCCAACGACTACAGGAGTAACTAAGGTTCTTGATAAAAGCGCTTGCTGCACATGTACTTTAAAGCGAAATGAGACAAATGAATGTGTGCAAAAGAAGGAAAGAAGAAGAAAGCGTCAAAGGAACAATTTGCCTGCAGTAAAACGTGAACTCCTAAACAAAATTACATCTAAAAACTATGATTCGGGGTCAATGCTAAGTCCTGGTGATTTTCAAAGTTTTCTTCAAGCACAAAATTATCGAAGAAAAGCGTTACCAGAAGCTACAATACAGCCTAACGGTTAGCTTGATTAAATATGATAGGTCTGATAGCGGTTTAGATAGTGTACAATATAAAATACAGCATTTTGTCATAGCTGTGTTTACACAAGAGGTAATCGCCACCATTAATTATCTACGCGCGGTACGGGTGTGTTTGCAACATCCAATAGCCGTTACGTGTCGTAGATATATACAACTTATTCTGTCTACTGAGCTGTAATCTTTTCACGCCTACCAGGTTCAAACGGAGCTGCACATTGTGAATCGTAGTGTTTGATGAGTTAGTCGTAGGCTGTACGTTTGGACGTGCGCTTCCCTCGCGTTGTGCGGTTCCGCACAATACCTAGCAACAGCTTCCAGATAGCTCAGTGGTATCCGCGCAGAACTATCATCCGTGCGTCTCAGTTTGAGCCCTGGCGTCAGCTTGAGTTTATCAAATATTGCACAATACAGAAATTAATTTGGGCATGAATGATTTAAATTAATTTTTGGTTACTAAATAAAACTATCTGCCATATCATAGATCGTCCCGTTTCTTGACTAATGGACTAAAACAAAAAGGTGTTTATTTCAGCAATGGTTACAGTTCAGGAATGGGTGGGCGCGTATCCCTAATTTTTAACATCGAATATTGCAAGATTTTGGCACATATGGCTGTTATGACTTTCAAAAATCTGATTTGTCCTAAGGGGCAGCTATGAGTGGTTTAATGTATCACTGGAGTTTATTAGCTACCATTTGCGATGAAGCTAAATATTATTAGAGTTATATACTAGCTTGCCAATAAAAGCAATGGTGCTAAACCCTCACGGCTTCTGCTTGGCATCTATATATGTTGCACAAGTTCCTGCTGATAAGAACGAACGGAGACGTGTGCTCAACAACCACAGGGTCATGTAATAAGAAGAATATTTCAAACTACTAGGCCTTGTTTCATTTAATTAAGTTCGGATAGGTGGTGCAAATAATACACCATGCAGATTTTCATCGTCATAACTCAGCAACAGAAGGTCAGATCGATTTCATTGATGGTTCAAAATGTTCTAATTGATGTGTTTCTGTAACAGGAACGTTCCGGCCCGTTACGTGTATTTTACAAGATTTTGGCGTTAAAACTCCTACAAGGTGTCTCAAATCGAGCCGGGTACGACTCGCGGGAACGAAATTTTCATAGGTTGCATGGTGCCATAATCGTTGCTAATTGTATTGTGTATCATTGCTTATTACTATGTCATTTATATAGATATATTTTTGCCACCGCATGATTTATTGCATGATTACACATATTTGGACATGCTCATGTGAGCCCGGAGAGAACTGACGTAGGTTAGCTGTTTAACTTCAGGAAGATAAGGAATACAATAGAATCCTTGACCGGATAAGATAGGAGATCTGTACGTAACTCGAATACTTGTCCCTATTTCCCTATTGGAACTTCAAAATTCCGACCGTCCGGGAATAGGAGGCCTTCGACAATTTAAGGGGTTGGGAAGTGATCAAAACCAAGAGTATCGATTTTACCTGGTTTAGGTATTTTATAGCTTAATGGTCGCGAAAACAAGCTGCAACAAATGGGTTACGGTAGTTTCCGATTATTCGGAAACAACGAACATCGGGCTCTTTTATCTGTACGTAACCGTCCCGAGTACTTCGCGATAGAGAATTTTAGGGCTTTCGAATGAGGTCAAAATATCGTAAATCGCTGAAGAACTTCACGAGTTATTCTAGGAATAAATAGGTGCAAATTCAACTAACAGCCAGTACTTACGCTAGGTTTGGCTGATGACCATGGTTCCGAGTGGGTATGACCTAAGTATATATAGGGATTTATAGATATATGTGTGTTATTTGATTTTCACGCCCCGGTATGTCTATTTTTCCGGCCCCACCGGACGAATCCTCCCTTTTCATAGCACCTTGAACGCCCCCCCAACATCGCTTGATCAGCGCTCTAGCGGCTGCTCACTGTTTCTTCTTACCGTCGAGTCATTGATTGGAATTGCGACTGCTTCCAAGTAAATTACCTATTGAGACATCTAACGAGACCAGGCGGGTCTCGACCTGACCAGTCATTCCGCTGTTATATAACTTATTTCTCTATTTTGTTTTGTACCACGAAAATTCAACATAAAATTCCGTCCGTTTGCACCAGCCCCGTATTTGACCCCCGATACTAAATGCGCTCATTCGACCCCTCATTCTACGCGCCTGCTTTTGGCGAGCACAACGATATAGGGCGGGCCTCTGTTCGACTTCCCACTAACTCGCTATAACACGCCAAAGTGCCCCTAGTCTGGAAAACCCGACTATAGGTGGGCACAAAATACCCGAAAATTTATCCTTAACTGGAAAATAGGCAAATTGCCCCTCATTGCGTTCGCCACGCCGAGACATCTCCAAATATACCGGCGGGTCTCCGTCCGTTGTCCGTTAACCCGGGACGGCTGGCAAAAGCGCCCTACCACCATCGACACTCTCTCTATTTGTAGTGAATTTGGTGCCCCTCTAACCGCTGCCGCTAGGGCGGGAAATCACAATCACCCCTCATTTGAATTGCCTTTCCGAGGCGAGTCCGAAGATACCCGGCGGGCGTCGCTCCGCCCAACCGTTAGTGCGGGAAAGCCCGCTGAAGCACTGTATACTTATATATGTCGGAACCCAAATGTGGGTCCCGACCCGCCACTGCGCCTAAACCCCTCGTGTTTGGTATCATTCTACCCCGTTCTTCGTCCTGGGACCGAATTTCACCCCAGCCCCACGAAAATCCCAGGGGTTTCCTTTGCCCCGCTTCCATTCTCGCGCCCCTTCTTTTCCTCTCCGTGTCCTCGTTTTCTTTTCTATCCTCTCTCTAACCGACTTCTTTGGTCGGTTGTCGCTGCTGTCGTCGTGGTTGTGTTGTGGTTGTTGTTGTTGCTGTTGTTGTGGTTGTTGTTGTTTGTGTGTTTCCGATACGAACTTGAGCGACCTTTCTGTCGCTCAGGTCGCCCGTGTGTCTCGTGTGTATTGTGTGTATGTGTTCATGAGTATTTGTGTGTATTTATGTGTATGTGTGTATGTATAAATATAGATATGTATATATATGAACTTATATACGGGGACATGACAAAAAACAGGACATACAGGGACAATACATACAAAACTGCACTAAATTTGTAAGTTTTACGGACGGACTAGACACGAACGATTAGGCAGGACGGGGGTATGTTTAGGGCCCTCCCGTGGGTTTCTGAGGCCCTCGACTAAGGCCCTCTTGACGGTAATGGGTACCAGGGAATGTGCTGCGCCCCTAATCGCAAAATGAGCTTATTCCCGCCATCGGTTCCCTTTGGGGACGTTTTTGTGACACCATATCCCGATATTTGAGAAAACGTCGGATAGGAATGTTTGGCCTTATCCTATAAGCCAATATGTAAACGTGCAATGTTTACACGTTCTCCTGTGAAATCGATAGCGAGATTTAGCCACCAGATGGACTTTTGGGAGGCTTACGTGGGTGATGGATGCGACTGCTAACTCGTCGAACAACAGAAACTTAGTCTTAAATCGACGAGTTAGCCAACGAAAGTTGATGAATGAGGACATTAAGACCGAATTGACACGAAACGAGGACAAATTCTCAGCTTATTCCAAGCAAATCTATGGGTAGAAGGCGAGTTTCAAATTTGAAATTTGACGGGTGATCCAACTCTTTTCGTGGGACAGTTGGGAATAACGGACAATTTAAGTTAGGTAAAGGGGTTTAGCGATTTGACTGATGGGTGTTTGGGTAAGGTATTTTAAGCTGATTGGCAGGAATTTGAAAATACAGATGGGAATGGGTTCGAACTTTCAAGAAAATTCGGATTAAATCTGCAGATGTTTGACCTCCGAGTATTTGGAGGGTTCAAATTTGATGTCGGCGATTTCAATTGAAGCCGACTCTCTTTAACGGGGTTCCAGGGTTTACGATACCTGTCAAAAATAAACTTCGGGGAATTTTCCCATTGGGCGCCCGGGTTTGAACTTGAAAAGTGAATTCAAAAGATCATCGACGATTGGATGGCGACAAAATCGCCATCCTAAAATACAGGCGAAAATTTTGAGGCCACGACTACCGCGTCGACTCTTGGAATCAGTTTGACTTCGGCAGCGCGGAGTTCGGTCGATTCTGACCGGCACCGACGCTAGAGTTTCATAACATTGGTTTCCCAATTTGTTTTGCTTTTCCGTGCTCTTCTTTTCGATTTGCGTTTGGAATGGGTTCGACCGGTGGAGGACCCGCGTAGATATCTTCCGTCTCGCGGAAGGGGACTAGCAATTGCTGTGCCGGACCGAATATTGTAAGTCAGGAGGAGAACCAAGTGTACGGGGGTTTATTTTCCCCAGATCTAAATGTAACAGACCATTGAAATTTGATTAGATGTAGCACGATTCTACTATTGGTAGCTTGAATAGACGCCCGTAGGAGGACATCTTGTTTTGTCACGTCAATTTGTCACGCTTTTGCATGACCTTTGACAAATCTCCTCTGGTTGAGTTTTGTTTTGGGCATGTTGAGTGATTGCGCGTAGGGTATTAAGTTGTGAGCACCAAAGTCGAAGTCCTTCTGATTCCCCGTGGTCTTAGGCGGAACATATCAAAATGGACGCCTGTCGTCTATGGTTTTAACATCAATTGTCGCTCTTGAGTTAGGATTAGCGAATATTCATGAGTTGACCACGGTAAAACTTCTTAATAAAATAGCAAGGATTGGCTTAATTGTTTCTGGTTAGGGTTTACAAATTTACAGCTTAATTGATCGTTCGATGCTCATGCCGCTGCTTGAGCTCGGACTGACGTTATAGTTAGGGTCGGAGGTCTAGCCTCCGTTGGGCTTTAGGAAGCCCCAAAATTTCGTTTATCAGTTTGAGTTAAGAAAATTTGGGGAATGTAAAAGACTAAACAAATTCTAAGAACCTTATCTTGAGTGTAAGGTATTTGCACTCCGCGAGGAGCGATCTTTTTGCGTATTGCTTTGATTCAAGTAATATATTCTCATTTTTGTGCCAGTATCTCTATTATTAGGAGCTGTAGCAGCACTGGCCGGAGGACAGAAATATTGGTAGACATTTCAAGCAGACAGGAACTTCGAACAAGCAACTGAAACAATACTAGTTGACCGCCCCGTTCCCGACAGTCCTCGACATCCAGCCCAAAAGAGGATAATGTCCCAGCCTCCCGAGAACCCGACAGCCCCTTATGACACCGCTTGTCGGTAACTTGTTAAATCTACGGCGGTATATTACTTTCCGGTAAAAATACTCCAGCCAAACCATTAAAATCACCGAGGTTCACAATACTAGACGTACGTGATCAAGCTTGGCAGTTGTATCAAGGAAAAGAGCTGTCCACTAAAATGAGCTGGCAACGTAGTCAGTTGCCGTTTCCAGTTACGGTTAACTCTTTGGAGGTACGCTACGGTACCCCATGCTAAAATTAAAATCACAATATCCTAACTTAAATAAAAGAAAAATCGCGACCTCTTGCGAATCGTTTTGGCCCCAAACCGAGCAAGTGCAAAACCCCGTTTTTCTTTGGAGCGACTTGATCGCTGAGTTTATCCGATCTTTTTTGTGTCTGGTTGCCCGTTAGGCTATGTACTATGTATGCCCCGATTTAGCTTTTTGTCATTTCAATCTATCTCCTTTTTCAATTTCCCGTTTTAAGATTCGATCCTGCACGGAGAATTTATGTCGGCTGCAGGTATTTCAGTATTAACCACTCGACTATCGATTTCCGATGAGCTGAGTTAAATTTTTAATAATAACTCGACTGCAAAATTTCGATTGTTATAAATGCGTCCGAATGGACGAGTCAACCATGCGTGCCACGGCTTGACGAGGGGAATATTCCAAGCCCTGACACACGTGGTTCGCCGCCTGTGATTCTATGCAAGAGTTATGAAATTATTGCGACAGTGGTCGTCAAAGTTATCTATCAAGCCATCTCGTCAAAACATCATACTCAAATAGAGATAAAATTTACTAGGAAAACTTTATCACTAGACATTAATACAACCAGGTCATCAAGATACGAATTAGTTAGTCCGACGTTAAACTCTCAGGGAATGTCGGAACCCTGTGGGGGCTACATAGGCTACAAACGACTAAAGTGTTCGACCGAGAATAAGCTCAAGGTAACTCAAAATTTACCTAGTAAACCTAAATTATCACGCGTTTTCATTTTAAATTACGCCAAATAAAACAACTTCCGTTAGATTAGTATAGGGAACATCAGTTTGACATTATGACCTGTGAGCAGGTTTCTGTGTCAACCTCCCTGGGGGACCTCAGCAATCACACCAAAATAATAGACACGTGCCCAATCAATCGGACGGTGTCCGAACACACCCAGTGAAGCACGAATGCGGCCTGCTAAGCTCCATAGCTTCTTTGGTCTGACCAAGAAAAGTGGCCAAATTACAAATTTAATGGTCCACCCTTGAGGTTATGATAGCCGGGGTCATATGGGCATGGTGTTAGGAAGTTGCGTCATGCAGCTGCGTCCCTTTATTACAACGTTGGGGGCCACGCCGTTATTACATTTTAGCGATCTCGCTGAAGATACGAATTTATAAATATACAAATGGTCTTATTTATACGGTTAAATCGCTTTTTTAGCTATTTTACGTTATGTAAACTTTAAAATATTTAAATTTTTTTTTGCAGCAAATGTATGCGTGGAACGCACTAACAAATTTTACTGAAATGACTTTTGATACAAAGCTACTTAAGTTCAGCTTTTACGGGATAATACATTTGACTGTTTCCGTTCATAACGGAAAACTGTTGAATACACCTTTAAAAATTGAAATCTCTTGACAGTTCGATTGAGGATCTTTGGTATCACTTGTACGAAATGGTAAGGTTAAATATCTAATTTGTAATATCATAAGATACCTGAGATTTTAATTATTTTTTTCAGTGGACGCGTTGCTCTACTTTTGTTGCGAATTTAGTGCAATATTTTAATGAAATTCAGTTTCGTTCCTGTGTTTGTATCGTTTACCACAGAGCAGATATTAAATTTATGTTCGTGTTACCTTAACCATATCTGATACTTCTTGTGCCTTTCAGCAAAATCCATAAATAAGTTCATATGCATATGTGAAACCATGCCTTTAAAACTCTAATAACTGGTCTGCAGGACCAAGCTTAAATCTAAAGTTCGAGCTTTAGTCTAAGATTCATAAAATATATCTTAGTAATATTTTTGAAATACTGAACGAACCTGTTTCAATGTTGAAATAGAAACCGACATGGTGTTGAGCACTGACCTGTCATTTGTTATTTCGTAACGAAAATCAGTAATAATTTAAGCGCTGATTGAAATTATATTTTCATATTATCATTATATATCAGTTGCTGCATGATTTGCGCATAATAAAACGGTGATCAATATATATATTGAAAGTTGTATTCTGCTAATTTTGTCAAGCCCATGACATCCTTATAACTCTGACACGGTTGCATGCAATCCAAGTTTACCACTCAATCACTAGATGGTATGCTGAGATATAAATATTCTAATTGCAAGTATTAAAATAATATCCGCAGAAATAACCTTTGTGGCTGCTAAAATCATCAGCCTTCCATCAAAAACAACCTCAATTCAATTGGCCACAGTGCTCAGAACCCTGTAATAGAGCTAGTTTTATGTATTTTTGTAAGAATATATACTTATACGAACTCAGTTTTAAGCCTTAGAATTATGAATATTGGCATCAATACACACAGTTGTGTTTATAGGAATACCGGGTATTTCATGGTTTTAGCCATGTACTTTCGTGGTTAATTTCTCATTGTGCTGTGCGGTACGTATAACTTGACCGACACTAGTTGGGATTTCGGCACTTGATGGACCCTTGCATATACACATTATATATCTCAGTATGGATCCTAATTTTGGATTTTTGGTGAACCAAAATAGTTTATGCTTGAAACTGCTGTACATACACTACACACACCAGCCGTTACTATTCGTTAAACATTACACAAATATAAAATACCACATAAAAGCTAACAGCATCGGGGTAACCTATATCAGTGTCATTAGTAAAACTGAATTTGGAAACACAGGAAAAGCTTTGAAAAGCAGTGAAATAATATAAATCACACGTAAAGTATTCAATCAGATGTGTTCAATTTACAAGTTGACTCGCTGGCTCGCTTTTTGTCAAATCATCACTTTTATTCATGTTTCTATGGTGCATGTAAAATTGGTGGAAATCTTTCTAAACGGTATGTGTATAATATTTTTGGTATGTTTTCTTAAGCTGCTGCATAAGCAACATTAGTATATAGTACATAAAAAAGCGCGTGCTGCGTAGAAAGGAACTACTTGCTTGCAACGACTAAAAATGTGCAATTTTCCATTTTTTCAATACTTTTTATGATCTTTAAGAGCACATAACTTTTACTGGAACATCGAAGAGAAGGCTTGATTTTTAAAAACCGCCAAATTTTCTGCCAAAATAGAGAATCGACCCAGTTAGAGCAGTATTTTGCTTTACAATATTTTGTTAAGGTTGGTGGCTTTACTTTGTTAATTCTTGTCAGTTCGATAAATGTATAGATATTTTCGATATCACGAAAATCCACATTTTTTAATTAGCTAATTTTTTAGCTAAATTATCCACAAGCTAATTTTAACATTGAATTTCTGAAATCGATGCATCTTCCAGTTTTTGATTTCTGAAATGGAGCAGGTTTCTTAGATGCGTTTTCTTAGATTCGATGAAACGATTTCTTAGATTCGTCCAAGAAAATGGATACAAGCCAACTTGCATAACATAAGCCTTATAACGCTATTTCTGATTGTGTCTTGTAGACCTATCAATGTCGTAAGGGGACTCAATAAACCTGTAATGTGTTCAACATTTGCATATCAGCATGTGAGCCCAAATCATAATTGCTTCCCTAAAAGACCTAAATTTCTAAACCTGATATATATTTGTTACCGCAAGTTCCTTGATTAGGATATCAATGGTCGGTGCACTTAAAATTGTTTCAATGCCACGCTCCGGTGTGGAATTAACTGCACCAGTGTTCATGCGACAAGCGAAAGCCTGGTCCCTTTCTAACATTTTGCTATATGTAATTAGTTCAGTTCTGTGCCAACAACAACTCACTACACAGAGGAGTTTTGGAACGACGACATTTGTTCTATAAAGTAAATGAATAGCTTGAGGGCGCAGCCCCAAGCTGCTTCCAATAAATCTTTTAAGAGCCGAAAAAATTCTGAAGACCTTGAGTAGCAACTATTCAATATGATCATTCCAAGTTGAACCTTTGTATAAGACTAAACTAAGATATTTGACCTTGTCGTCCAATGCAATAATTTTGTTTCAATGGGAATATCAGTTACACTGTCCAGCCTTCTCTTTCTGTTAAAAACTACACCTTTGCACTTTCCCACATTTGCAGAGACGCCTCTAGCACAACACCACATATGAACTGTATTTAGAGACCGTTGAAGTATATATTACAGCCAATTCTAGGACTTCTGGAAGATGTCAAACGGACCAGGTCATCAGAATAGCCTACACACAAAGCCCGATTATCGTAATTCTACTGATAATATGATTTACTACCGTGCACCAGAGCACAGAGAAACAACTCCTCCCTGAGGAAATCCCTAGCGTCTCCGACTGCTCGCCTGGCCTGTCTATTTTTCAGCTACAACTACTCTTGCACTTAACAGTTTATGTATCCCAGGTTTGATGATATTTAGAATACCCAATTCATCCAATAATTTTAAAATAAATTCCAATTTTGTGCAATCAAATGGTCCAAAAATGTCTAGGAACACTGTAGGTGCAAATTTTCCAGAAAACATTTCCTATTCAGTCCGTGCCGTAGTGCACTGGACTGCAGAGATAATTCTTCTTCATTCATAATAGGCATGTTGATTGTCATGTTATATAGACTTGCTTAAAATGTCATGTATTATATAATGAGGCGCCAGGCTTTCAAGAGTTTTCAATACAAACGATAACAGGTTAATACGTCTGAATACCTGGGGCTCAGTATAGTAGTGTTTTTCCGATTTCGAGAGAAAGACAAATTTAGTCTGTCTCGTTAGGACTGGAATATGATAATGTCCTATACTGGCTTTAAAGACGTTTTATAGCGCCGGATATATGGCTGGACCACCTGATTTTAGGAAAACTGAAACAATACGATCCGAGCGTGGATACTTAAATATAATGACGTCCTAGATCCAATTTTATTGTTTCTAAATTGACCACCTAGCTGATGACAGCATCATCTTGGGTATCCTTATTAATCTTCCAGAGACATGTTGGCCTATTTGATCCTTAGAAGGAATGTAGTCCGAAACATGTACTTCAACATAACTAATAACATTCTATATATAAACCGTTATGGGCCCTAAGCTAGCGCAAAATTTTCTGGTTAATGCCGCCAAATATTTTATGAATTCTCTTAAGCTCGGGATTTTGGTACACCAAATCGCAAAAAATCTCCGTAAGCGTATTTTCTCTCTCTCTCTCTAACCAGCTTTTTTAATATCGTGTGTCAAGAATGGTACTTATGACATGCATGATTTATCATCTCCATAGGTCATAGCCATTCTATATGGTTTCTTAACCGTTCTCCAAAATTTCGCTAATTCCTCATTCCACCAACTATTTCTATATTTACGCGTGGCCATATATGGACAGCAATTTTCTGCAACGGTGATGTATTTAGTATCATAAAAACTCTTGTTATTTCATGACATGCTAGCACAGCGATATCCTCCACCGTCTCCCAGTGCGCATCCACCGTCGGGAGTGAAAGACACAATATTACTTGTTAGCTGCCATTCTTGGTTAAATTCGATTGTATGTTTAACGAAATTGGACAGTATTCGTTTTCGTTATCGCGGATGTTGCAGACATTCCTCATTCCACCAACTATTTCTATATTTACGCGTGGCCATATATGGACAGCAATTTTCTGCAACCGTGATGTATTTAGTATCATAAAAACTCTTATTATTTCATGACATGCTAGCACAGCGATATCCTCTTCCGTCTCCCATTGCGCATCCACCGTCGGGAATGAAAGACACAATATTACTTGTTAGCTGCCATTCTTGGTTAAATTCGATTGTATGTTTAACGAAATTGGACAGTATTCGTTTTCGTTATCGCGGATGTTGCAGACATTCCTCATTCCACCAACTATTTCTATATTTACGCGTGGCCATATATGGACAGCAATTTTCTGCAACCGTGATGTATTTAGTATCATAAAAACTCTTATTATTTCATGACATGCTAGCACAGCGATATCGTCTTCCGTCTCCCATTGCGCATCCACCGTCGGGAATGAAAGACACAATATTACTTGTTAGCTGCCATTCTTGGTTAAATTCGATTGTATGTTTAACGAAGTTGGACAGTATTCGTTTTCGTTATCGCGGATATTGCAGACATTCCTCATTCCACCAACTATTTCTATATTTACGCGTGGCCATATATGGACAACAATTTTCTGCAACCGTGATATTAGTATCATAAAAAGCTCTTGTTATTTCATGACATGCTAGCACAGCGATATCCTCTACCATCTCCCAGTGCGCATCCACCGTAGGGAATGAAAGACACAATATTACTTGTTAGCTGCCATTCTTGGTTAAATTCGATTGTATGTTTAACGAAATTGAACTGTATTCGTTTTCGTTATCACGGATATTACAGACTCCAGCTATGCGTGTTCACGTTCATTCGCGCAGCACGATCGATATTGTCAGCTTTCGTTCAAAGAAATATATTTTATGAAAACTTATTCAACAATGTGGCTGCCCTGACTAATTCTCCTCAAGAAAAATATAAAATTAAAATCTATCACGGCCGTTAGTGAGCAGCCTTTTGGACATGATAACTTGTTATTTATTACATATATACATCTACACATTTAATTCATGTATATATTATAGTTGGAATTTTCACGATAGACGTTTACAAAGTTTACAAAGTTTAGATTGTCTGGAATGTTTATCATGAAATATTTAACCAATTAGCTATTTTGGTTATATACAACACAAATTTCGGCTCTATTTGCTTCATTTGGTTTTGTACATTTTTAAAACTATCTGGCTTTTAAATTATGTGTTAATACAATAAGTATTTGATTCTAAAGTACTCTTTGGTTTGCCAAATACATTTTTGCTTTTGGATTGAAATATCGGTAAATCCGGTTATGGTAGTCTGTGACATCAGCATTGGTTTCACAAAGTTCATAATTGTAACATAGAAAGCTCACCGAAATTAATCTGGAGTTTAGCTGGCAAACAATAGTATCGGTAAATGCATTATATGCCTTCTTCTGAATGTTGATTACAATTATATCTTCGTGAACATACATCGTTTTTAGGAAAAGCGACGATTGGTGTTTCAGTAATCGTTGAAAATATCATGGAAATAGCGAAAAACGTATGTATATTTATTACCATACAAATTCGGTGTGAAATTAGGCTTCGATTGCACTATAATCGTATCCCTCTAAAATATTTGCATTGTATTTGGTATGGCAAATAACTGCGTTAACACTGCCAGTTTACATATTTGTGAATATTGCTTTATAGGAAATGTTACCATCAGTGCTCCAATATTAAGTCATACTTGAAGGAAAGAGACATATTAGTGAATATTGCTTTATAGAAAATGTTACCATCAGTGCTTCAATATTAAGTCATACTTGAAGGAAAGAGACATATTAGTGAATATTGCTTTATAGAAAATGTTACCATCAGTGCTTCAATATTAAGTCATACTTGAAGGAAAGAGACATATTAGTGAATATTGCTTTATAGAAAATGTTACCATCAGTGCTCCAATATTAAGTCATACTTGAAGGAAAGAGACATATTAGTGAATATTGCTTTATAGAAAATGTTACCATCAGTGCTTCAATATTAAGTCATACTTGAAGGAAAGAGACATATTAGTGAATATTGCTTTATAGGAAATGTTACCATCAGTGCTTCAATATTAATTCATATTTGAAGGAAAGAGACATATTTGAAATACTGAAATACTGAAAAAGATAATTTACAACACGTAACACTAACTTCTAAATTTGGATGTGAAATTGGGTTTAGTTAGTATTGAAATAGGATCCTGGTTAAATATTTGTACAATATTTGCTGTGTTGTCGTGTAGCGCAGTGACAAGAGCACAGATATCACAGAACGTAGCGTGTTCCAGCGCTCCTGTTCGCACCATTTTCTTGTGCAAGAGATTAAATCCACGTGGCTCCAGGGTACCCTCCTTTGCAATGGGTATGAGCTTACTTGCGCCGAAACTTGGTATCTCTCTTTGGCTTGTACTTCGGCAACTATGGCTCGTAATATGAGCATTTTCAATTGTTCGGGTTTGACATTCTAATACATCCTCCTCACTACACCAATGCATATAGTAGGGGCAGCTTGTATTCACAAAAAATTCTCATAGATACTCACAAACATTATTGAGATGCGGTGTAAGCCGAAAAAATCTACTACATTACCGTATAGCGATATTTAAGATTATAACCGAGTGAATAATGAACTCTTGGAAATCACAGAAGATTTTCTGTTTTAGCGATTCATTGGTGTGATCGGATTGATTCTGGACTGGCGCGATAAAACGCTTGTACACGACTACAGTACTATAACAATTATGTTTGATGACGGTAGGTTCTTTTATTTAAGAAGCACGATATATTGTTTTTTCAAAAAAAATGTATGATCAAAATAGTTTTTTTCTAGAGAGGCGAAAACTAGACTAAACCGAAAATTGAAATCAATACTTGTGAGCCAAAAATAACTATGGATACTGCATTTTGCCAGGTTGAACGCTTACTTTATATGCTTGTAATGTTCAACCATGTTTTAGTTTATTTTTATTATTGGAAATTCGTTGCACTGTTGAAATATAAAAAGTTAAAACATCAGTGTCATTTGTGTGTGCTTGTTGCTAGGTAAGGCGGCTCTGAAGCGGTCGTATGGATATATATTCCCTCAATTTTTTTATTGTTCGAACAATTAGTAATATAAAACCGTTGTCGATCAACATTAATTTATTCCTGAGAAATCGTCTTCTATAGAAATATGCATATCTACCAGGTATTGCAAAAACCAGAAATAATTGCCTTTAATAAAACAAGTTTGACTACTGAATTATGCGAGATTAAATTTTGTATGCGCCCAGCAACAATCCTGTTTTGTCATTCTCAAAAAAATCGGTAATAGAATATTTTTGGCGATCCCATATCCATCTTGAAACGGTTGAAAAAATTTTTTGTCACGGGTCTCAAAACGTATGAATAATGTTATCGAACATTTTAATAAAATTGTTGAGTAGTTTTTGAACATGAATTTACAGAATTTTAATTTGAGACTTGTCAGAACTTTCGGTAACAGTATAGCACCCGCCGTCAAATTTTGTTAGAGAACTAACACACAGACTAGGTAGCGCGCGCGTATCGATTGTTGTTGGCGAATATGAGTGAGTTATACAAGTTAGTGAGTTATTGACTATACTATGCGAGACTTAATTTGATTTAATTAGAATAATATTCAACGTAAGTGTTCGCGAACCTCCCCCGCTGACCCTGCTGCACCCCTGAAACCCCGGAGCTTAGCATGTATGATCTTATTGCATATTGACATGGGTTTGTATTATGTAACTCCGAAACAATATGATTTGACACAGCGTATCATCATACTCTGGCCAACTGTTCGCTAACACAGTATATGTTGGTCTATAAAATATATTTGAATATAATTTCAGAATTTGTTGTTATAAATCCTTGATATTAAAATCAAAAGTTGGTATTTGCTTTAGTGATGTTGAATATTATTGTTCCCGAACTATTTCGTGGAAAGAGATAGCGGCGGTTCGCGAACAGAAATGATTTATCACCTCTACGACCAAGTATTCTGTTTTAGCAGATGAAGCTAACTAGGTCGGTGCATTTCAAGAACGTCGAATATCGCTACTTTACGTTTTGGCGTGTTATTTAACCGTTTTGCTGCGAATTAACAAAAGGAATATTTTAGTTCGACTACAAAATTGAATTTTATAACACGAAATCAAAATTTGACTGAATATCGTTACCTAAAAATTAATGGCAAAGCCGCTGTTTGTTTCATAACAATGCATTGCAGTTACCGATCGCTTTTTGCAACTTAGGATTATAGCTGGGCGCACTTTAAGTTGGCTGGCGCATTATCAAAATATGCAACAACATTGAAGCGTTATATGGGATAAAAATAATAGGTGTATATAAATGGTTTACGTTTGTCCAATTGAGGGTCGGACACCCATAGGTCATATTTATGTCCCTCCATCTCTTGAGCGCCACACCACCTCCACTAGTTCCCGCGCAGGAATAATTTTCAGAATGCGACTGAAAGTTGGTGAGCATTTGGAAAAAATGAGCTTAAAAATTTACCCTCTTCCTTACCACTTTGGGCGCGCAACCCCACCCTGGATACCTATCATAATAACTTTGATATTTTCAGGAATAATGTTTTATTATGTAATAGATTTACATTGCGCTTCAAAATTGTTAGAATAACACTGAATCTCTATAATTAAAGTTATTTTTTTATTTTACTGTCCTAATTATGACTGAGTAGTATAATTAATCTTTAATATTTCAGAAAGTAGGAGTAACAAATGAACCATTTTCACTTCTACGCATATATGTTCGAGGAGGACTTCACTTTTTTATTGTACTGTCCTAATTATGACTGAGTAGTTAGTAGTATAATTAATCTTTAGTATTTCAGAAATTAGGAGTAACAAATGAACCAATTTCACGTTTAGGCATATATGTTCGAGGAGGACTTCACTTTTTTATTCTACTGTTCTAATTATTACTGAGTAGTATAATTAATCTTTAATATTTCAGAAATTAGGAGTAACAAATGAACCAATTTCACTTTTACCCATATAAGTTCGAGGAGGACTTCACTTTTTATTTTACTGTCGTAATTATGACTGAGTAGTTTAATTAATCTTTAATATTTCAGAAATTAGGAGTAACAAATGAACCATTTTCACGTTTACGCATATATGTTCGAGGAGGACTTCACTTTTTTATTCTACTGTCCTAATTATGTCTGAGTAGTATAATTAATCTTTAATATTTCAGAAATTAGGAGTAACAAATGAACCAATTTCACTTTTACGCATATAAGTTCGAGGAGAACTTCACTTTTTATTTTACTGTCGTAATTATGACTGAGTAGTTTAATTAATCTTTAATATTTCAGAAATTAGGAGTAACAAATGAACCATTTTCACGTTTACGCATATATGTTCGAGGAGGACTTCACTTTTTTGAACATACAAAACGTTTAATTGACATATATACGTTTTACGGCAATCAGATTTGGTAATATACAACCAACTTCATTATTTTTTTATGAGAATAGAGAGTTGTACGAGTAAAGCTAGTTATTTATGTATCGATTTCTGAAAATAATATGACACCATAGTTGGAAGATTTGTTATATATTGCCGGAGTAACATTTTATGTCATAATTGCAAAAAATTGTAAGTCCTTCCTTTCGGGTAAATGAGCAGTTTATGACTATATTTCGGACCGAAGGTACCCTGACGAGTGTGAGCTTAAATGTAAGTTATATTGTCTATAAGCTAGCCGTGATACAATGATTTAGCCCTCAATGATCGTGATTGATTTAGCTTTGAACTGAGAAATGTGCTTTACTCTTGTATTGAGACTGAGAGGATTTACAGCCTCACGCTGTGTTGCTGTCGTTCTCCAAGCACTCTATGCAACATCGATGCGAGCTGTTTCATGCGACAAATGTTTGCGACCCATGGACATAAAGTACCTTTATGTGCAATATATATCTTCTGGAGTTTCATGTAACTGAAATATATACAAATGTGAATGTTGTCATAAATATAAAATATATTGTTTTATTACGATTTAATATTTTTGTATTAAATATTCATTGTAGCGTCTAGGTGAATATATATTCAGATCTTCGCCGGATGTGGATTCCACCAATATCAGTATTGAACGCTAATGAATCCAAAGTTGCCAAAACCATCGCTGTTCATCGAAATATGCAAATTTTGGGCGACGGTGTCTGTATTTATCGAACACGGTTCGTACAAGAATTTGTAAAAATTCAGTCTTTAGCAGGTCGTTCGTTAGTTATTCAGGTTCCGATTGTTCTTATTTTAATATATCGAACAGAATGATGCGGTTAATAATAAACATATCATTGCTGCTTACCAATAGCGTTGTGCAGCGACCGGATTTTTCGTTGGCCGGTGTGGCCTTGAAACCCGTTAGCTGGCCGGCTTCCCGGTTAAACGGCTGGCCAGTAAACCGGCCTGCCAGAAAAACGGCGGGCCAGTGGCTTTTTCAGCCTGTATCCAATAGTACTGCCAGCGAACCTCTCCAACATAAATTTTGCAAAATTTTTATATGATCTTTTTCAAAATCTAAATTTTTCCGTGCTGATTATGCGCAAAATCGCATTTATCCACTACATAGTATACGTGTAAAACCAGAACGCTCTTTACGCTGCACTTATTATTACAGTGTAATAACCGAATACTTAACCTATGCCAAGCAGCCTCAAAAACAGTTACATTTTAAAGCCAAGCCTATAGATACCATAGCGACCTGTCGGCCTCTAATGCTAACAGAATAATCGTAAAATCAGATGTTGCTCTAATGCTAATGTATTTGCATTTTTGGTTGCATAAAGCTTGTAAGACACGACACCATTTCAGTTGGAGGACGGACTCCAGCTGTCGCGTTCAAATGTTCCCCGTATGTCCCGGTTTATATCCACTGTCGACCAAACTTTCATATGTATATAATGCTTGCGAATACATGCGCCAAAGTATGACCACATTCTTACCTTCAAATCCATTTTACTTGGTTCTAAACATCTGCGCTACTGCACCAATACACTACGGATTGAAAATGTGTAAACTTATGATTGCATCGAATTTGCATTGCATTGAAAACCAAAAACACTTAATCTATCGAATTAGGCTTAGACTATGGCCAAGGCTGAGCCTTAGTAGTGGTGGGCACCAGCTTGATTTTTCGTCGGAAGACCGGTGTGAAATTTCGTGCCCGCTCTTGGGCCAGCTGGCTTACTGGCAAGCCAGTAAAATCCCTGATGGCGGGCTGCCGGCTCTTGCAGTCGGTGTCCAGCACTATCTAACAATAGATCTTAGCATTGAAATGGTAATGCTTCTTTTACTTCAAAATTTTGATGGTTCAAGTATGCGCGTCAGATGACGTTTGTTTTATACAATTGAGGCTTTTCATCTTGGAACACGTTATAATAAACCCACCCCTGGGTACAAGAAGAACACGTTAGAAACAGATGTTCTGTTTGTGTTACTTGGGTTTCGATGTTTGCTGCGCGTGATAGTTTTAATCTAAATTCGTTCTGTATCTCGTTCTTGCTTCTCTTGGTAAAATATGTAACACAAGCTGGTTGTTTGACGTGTTAATATACATAAGCGTTCTCACAAATTCTTAGCCTGACAGCTAAGATTGATTGGATGAGATTGGTAGCGAACAGTATTTTAGGCTTCTCAGAAAAGTTTAGGATGATAACTGAGTTATTATCATTTCCACCTATACATATAATAACGCTTAATGATTACACTGGGCGGGACATGTATTACTAATAAGTACCTGTGCAACCCAAGCCGTCAGATTGGAACGCACTGACGAAGGCCACCTGCGAACGTGCTAATCGGTCTCCAGGGACACTTGTTAGCTCCTACCTTCTGGGTCTGACAAAGGTTGCCGTGTGGCACCGTTTATAACGGAAGTTGATGGTGCATCTAGATCACGCTATAAAATATACTTCGGCATGATAATTCAAAACTATTATGTAAAATTGTAGAGATGTCCGTTTTAAAGTTAAATTTGGACGAAATTTTTATTTTGTATTATCGATTTTTAAGTTTCAAGGTAGCTGCTAGCTGCAGGATGGATCTTGAGCGTTATCCTTTCGATACTCTGAAATGCGGACTGGACATTGCGTGCCGTAAGTCGGTAATTATTGATTCCATATTTTGTTGCAATTTGAACAATGTGTCTATTGTTTTAATGTGCCCTGCTAAACTTGACAAGGGGCATTTTTTACTTTTTTAGCTTGGGCATAGATAATACGGCTGAGTAGAAATTGCAGGAGGATTTTAGTTTTATGGCCCTGCTAGACTTGCCAAAGAACAGTTTTACTGTTTTAGGGTATGCATTAATCATACGCCTGAATAGTAATTGCAGGATCTTAGTTTATGTGCCCCGCTGGACTTGACAAAGGACATTTTTTTATTTTTTCAGCGTAGGCGTGTATCATACGCTTGAATAGATATTTGCAGGATCTTAGTGTGCGCATTCTACTTCAAGTAACCTGAAAGTCTTCATCAACTATTGAGTTCCGGTGTTGCTAAGATAAATTGTTGGACTGCTTAAATCCAATATTTACTACCGAGGCAAGAATATTTCGCGCGCATGGGCAATTTTCGAAATGTTCCCTGTCAACCAAATCTCTTCGCTATCTTAGAACGCTTAGATGGAAATTATGTCTGCAGCTAAACGATGGTAAATTATGATATCTTTGTTCCTAAATAAACTCGCTGCTACTGATCCGGAAATTTTTTTCTTTCCCTTGGTTTTTCTTTTTCTGTTCGCTCTATGTTAGAATATATCTCTGTAAGTGGTTTAATTTGGTAAATGCTCCAACATTTGCAAATATTTTTAATCAAGCTCATATTAGAGCAAATTAAGTTAACCTCGCCGAGACGAGGCTAATGACATCCAGTACGACTAAACTTAAGGTGATCCTACCAACTATTTTATTTTATAAGTTGGCATAAAATGGAACTGAACGCCATTTGTCAATTAAAATTTGGTGCAAAAACGTTGTGAAGCACTCTGATATGCGACTAAGGTGTAGTCATTTTGCGTTTACGTCAATTCATCTAAAATTCCCTAAATTTTTCTGAACGAAAATTTGTCGAGCTTGGATTAAGGTAGTTTTGTTTGCGAACACCAAGGGTTTAACTGTAGGATGAATTTACTTATGTCGTCAGTAATGCATTAAGTTTGTTAGCTAAAGTCGAGTAATCCGTACGCAATCTTGGTATTAGACAAACAAATTTTTGCCAACTCCAATTCGTCAAAACTATGTTCGAGCATATGGTATTCTTTGTGCAACCTTTGTTGCTTGGTTCTGCCAATTTTCTGCTAGTGAAAAACTGAATCTATTGAGCATCTTTTCTATAACAAGGGTTTGCGACTCGATAACGGTTTTTACAAAAAGGTAGGGTTGGTGAGGTAACCTTAGATTTACACATGCATAAAAAAATAATATATAAAATTTTTTTTCACCTTTGAGGTTTTGTATGACATTATTGCCACCCGTGGACTAAAGCTTGTATAAAACAACATAATTTAAAAATTTTACTTCAACGGTAAACGGAAAAAAATCAATAAAATTTGAATTTTGCAAATTGTAACGAACCACAGCATCTGTGTAAAAATCAAAAGAATTGATGAATGAAAAAACAAGGAAAGCGAATTGTGTGGCTTAAAAATGTTAGAAAACACAGGCTGAATAGCATTAAAGAGTATTGCGACCATTGGAGTGTCTATCAAACCGAACTTCAAAATTCAAGTTTTCTATATTTTAATGAGTTTTGTATCTAAAAACTGATGTCATCGACAGCTACAAATTGTGCTATTAGATATAAAGCTACAATATATTGACCTGCACCGATAACAACTACAAGAATTTCATAGAGCGACTGACGAAAGCTTAATCGAATATGCCCAAGCACACGATGTTAGTATGCTAGTCGCTGTAGTGTAGACTAGTAGCCTTACCCTTAAGTCTAAAATGAGCAGGATGTATCTGGTTAACCAGTAAATATAACTCCAAATCAGACGCGAAGACTAGCTGCAGCGATATTTCTCCTACTGGGGTGGGTGCGTTGCAGCAAAACGATGTATAAAATGAGTTAGTCGATCAACCAAGTGGGTTTAATTTACATCCTGATACCCACTAATGTTATCCAGATATTACTTCATTGATTAAGGGTATGCGAGGTGAAAACTGGGTTCAATATGGAGTATTAATAATTTGCATATTCATGAAACGTAGCATTTTTACATCGTTAGCGGATCTTAATGTGTTAATAGAAATTATATCAAAATTAATCGGTGGTGTAGTAGTAATACTGAAAAAATATAGCGTAAACATTACTGTTGTAGCAATCGTTCAATTGGTATGTCATAGGGGTCCATAAGGTGGTTGCGAAAATTACCCCTGAAGCTTCACACTCTGACGCCGCCACTCGGTTCACACCTCGTCCATTAAACCCCATTGATCAATTATGAGGCAGAATTTCAAGACGATGAAGAAAAATCGGGGAAAATGGCACAAATTTACGAGGAAAAATTGTAGTGAATAGGAAACAGTTTTAGTTACCCGCAGCACTACCAGAATCCCTCGCCACACATCCTTCTCTCAGCCGGAACCATTAACTTCCTAAACTGACAAAGCTTATCCATATATTACTTTTTTCAGCTGGATATCCAGAATCTTCATTGGCTCTTGAATGGTCACGTCCTGGACTAATTAATTCGACAACGGACAAGTACTTCTACTCGCACAATCTAAATTCTCAGGTTTATATCGATCGTGATATTGATTTTGCCGATTTTGATTTACGAGCTGTTCTACGTACATCAAAAGCTTTTGCTTCCAGTCCGAGTTAGTTTGACGACAATTTTAACTTCATAACTAACGTAATTTTGTTTGTTTGATATTGCAGTATCTTCGCAATAAATTAGTATCACATACTTGGATCTTGGACGACGAAATCGTTGACTAAACCGTAAAATGGGCGTAAATGACAGTGATACTAATGTTTATAATTTAATTGCCAGATAAGTTGTCTATCAATGAATCCAACGAGCTACTGGGCAACTTCAGTTGAAAACACCGTTTTCCTTATTTTCTCACGTGGCTAATAATCAATAGCTGTAGGAGTATAGGAAAGTTATAAATTTCTTAATAGAAAAGATTAATAATTGAAACGAATTTTATTAGATAATGCCTAATAGTGGTAATATTATATGATCATGTGCGTAACAATAAGATCATATTACAGAGTAAACTAGTCGGAAATATACTTGTAGACTCGCTCTGCAACGCATCACTTTAGAGAATATTCGACGCATAACTTGTTCAAAAAACTATAACAGTGTCTCAATCGCCGGAAATTTCAAAGGCTGTGAAATTGTGCTCGGCATTTCTGAGACACCAATATATCTTATGAAGTAACGAGATGTGTTAATAATACCACCACATTATAAAAGTTCTACTACATAAATTCACACCATAATCAGATATATATTACTATAAGGTGTGTAATATTTAGTCTGAAATATTACACTGGACGACCAATATGTGATGTGTGTCTGGTTAAATACCACTACACCGTACGAAATTGCTCTTACACTATTTCAATTCATTTAATTCTGTCTAAGTTGGTTCTTAAAAGCCTAGGAAACCTGCCCACAGAATGAGTATGGCATATTATATATTACATGTGCAATAATGTCTACATTTGTGTTAATATATACTGTTAATGTTGCAAATATAATGATTATAGTTAATAATAGTTACGTTCTATTATTTCATTCTGTTATTATCACAGCTGTCGGGCTGTGAGATTGTTTCAGCTTTTGTCTCATTGTGCATGGTACATGTATATCTTAACAAAAACTAGTTCTTCGGTATAATATTTTTTAATTGGTATCATGGTTGTGAGGATGTACCAGTAACTTGTTTTAAACTTGTTTTTAAACATGTGTCCAATTTGTAGTCTCGGGCGTTGTCGTTCTCAAAAGAGGTGATCGACCTACGATGCGAGACTAATGGAAAATTCCATTACGCCACCTGGATCTGACTTCTCAATAAAGCATATGAAGGTATACACTGGCTTAATGCGCAGCTTGACTTGGGCTGAAAATAACAAGTCGTGTGTGCATTAAATATTTATATTATACAGCCGTGGCCAGGTAACCATGAGGTGCGTTATGTTATATCGTTAGAAAAAAGAACTGATTAATACAAATTGGGATGACTTAGAATAAATCTCGTAATCGTTTTACTGCAGCAATGACAACCTGAAATTATCGTCTTATATAGCATTTTTGATATAGATTTATTGTTGTCTCAATCGCGGAATGGTAGATATGATGCTGAGGTTATGGCTTACTTAGCTAACGGGTTCGTTTCCTGCGCGGACCTTTTCTCTATTGTCAGTTGTTTTATATGTTGTATACTAAGCACCTAGGTCGGCTAAATAAAAGCTACCGTAAAATTTTATTGGACTTTCATGATAATTGAAAAAGTGAGAAACCAAAAAGAAAAAAACAGCAAGCAAAATCAGACACAGAATCTTTAGTGGTAGCTATATAATAAACTGCCGTTATACTAGTCGCCGCAAGATTATAATGGAAATGGGAATAGAAACTGATTTGGGTCGGCGGCATCTCAAACATCAGCTTGGAAATAGCCAAAAGTACTAAAAGGCAGAACTGGGTGACTATATCTTTGCGACAACATAGCATAAAGAGTTATGCTTCTTTTCTATAAAGATCTTGATTTGTAATAAAAGTTGCGTATTTTCTCGAATTTAGTCCAGCGGTAGTTGGAAACAGTTGTTACGGGTTTGTAGTCGTATTTGTAACCATAGGAAATATTGCTACAAGCAAGCCAAATTTGATGAAATCCAACTAAATTATACTTGTGTTCCGTACCTTCACCATATATTTATGATAAAGGAATTAAATATTACTTTGCTTTCTAATTGTGCAGTAAAACGTGAAGAAGTTGTGGAATTTAAAATTGCACTCCCAAAGTGGGTTAGCTGTAGTTAGTTTACATCTAGGCAAAGAATCTTGAAAGTAAACATAACCTTAATATTAGCTAAATATGATATTTTCGTTGAAGCACTGGCGGAGTGGTTATCAATCTACAAGTCAAAATAATACAACAGCAAGTTCGACCCTCGCGGAAAACTGTTTTTGTTGAAATCCTTTGCAGCCTTTGCCGTAACTATAAATTATATGTATGTTACTAATCGGCTTTGTTTGCCTGTACAACAGTTGTTAATTTGTTTGATTCTAAGCATTTAGATTTATATAGGGTAAACTCGTCTAATCCGTCACTCGGGTATTGCCGTCATATCTAAGCTTTTCAGAATGTTAAAATTATTCTGTTGTGAATTCAGCCGCTCAAGATAGATCATCGCATTCGTCATTCTTTTCGCTACAGATTGGTGTGCGCCAAATTTTTGTAAGTTGTGTATTTATTTTTTGGTATTATGTTTGTTAACGCTGCGTAACTTCTATTAAAATTTTGATTATTTTTTACGTTTTAATGCTAAGCGAAAACGTCGAGAACTAAGCTTTGACAAGCTTTATTCTGTTACTTTTTTCACTACACATACATTGGACACCGTACATTAACTACACCGTTTTCCAGGAATGTGTAAACAGTTTTACGTTTGATGTATGCAAATTTCATGGTATCTTCGAAATCCCAAAATTTAGGGTATTTTCGGCATTCTCGGTTAATTACGTCACTTAGTTGGGGGTTTTCCGTCAAGCGAAATTCTAGTGTTAAACATAGGCACTCCGACTCGGCGATTGCCGTCACTTCTGTGTTTAATATCGGCACATATAGTTTAATCTCAACTACAATATTTTTTTAATTCAGCGGCGATATTGAACCAGAATGGCAGCTAAAGGAATAGGCACTCGTTTTGGGGTACACTTCTGTTCTTCAACGGCGTGCTACACATTTGCACTTAGGTTATGGATGATTCGCATATGGGCTACCGGCATTCATATAACATACGCCATGTCCCGCATGGAACCATAGGTACAAGATGCCGTACACAATAAAGACCTATAGAGTTAAGGTCCCATATGCATGGTGTCTGTTTTGCGGATGCCAATTGCCCATATGTGCGTCATTGTCTGGTCCGGCACTTTGAACACGCTGGCTTTCAAAAAACGGGCCTATCAAAATAACACGATAAATCAACGCGGAATAGTGTGAAATTCCCTATAGGTACTCAGAAATTTTTGTGTTTCATTTTACCTAATTTTAAGACGGGCCTTACCGCTCCAGTCGAATGTAAAACGCCCGACCCGGCTACTTATAACGTTATTTATAACTTTTTCCTTTCAGACAATTTCATTATGGCCAGAATAAAACTCGTCGCGAGCGCGAATAAAAGAATAACAACACGACTACCGCTAGCGAGAAAGACCTTGAAACATGTAGCTTCAAAAAAACCAACGGAAGTGAAAAAGAGGCAACAGTGGACTCCAGAAAATATGCAAGCTGCTTTTGATGACGTTGATGCCGCTGTGGATTTAACGAAGTTCCATGGTGATCGCCAGGAAGCAATAAGTACGTTTGATTAGGTATATAATGCCTATGTTGGATCATGTCTGAAAGTTGGTGAGTTTCATAATGCTTAGTTTACGAGTTAGAATCTCGTTTTGCCCAGTGCAAGAGGTCACAGCAGTCGCAAAAACTGCGTCCTCATGAACCAATCTATACAAATTTCAGATCGAATATTCGGTGAAAGCAGAAGTGTCCGTTGGTCATAGCGTTTATTTCTGCAATGCCATGTCACTGTTTAGTTTGCTTAGAGCCTGGTTCACCGCGATCACGGTACAGCTGACTTTATGTACTATGTAAAGGTATGTTTCGGTTAGATGCTTTTAAAGGAAGGTCTGCTGAGACTCAGCAGTTTCACGGTTAAATATATGCGGTGCCGCATAGACCCATGTGTGGTTTATCAACCCGACATACTCGTTTATTATAATGAGGACAATGTACCGAATGATCTTTTTCTAAAAACTTGAGTGATCGATTAAGAGTTTATCGCTACTTTAAGATAAGCGTTTTTGTTGTTTTTTTGTTCGTGTACTTTATGTAGGTAAACATAACGGTAAAACTGTAATATTCAAATGATAAATATTGCATTGTTTTAAGCTTGCTTTTGAATTTTCGCTATACTGCTTGATCAGGCCAATTATCTTAACTGCCAGTCACAAAAATTGGTAATTTTTTACAATTTTCACAGAATTTCGAGCACTAAGGCCCTACTATATTTTGAAACGTTTTACAGTATTTCAGGCATTAAACCAGGTATTACAGTGATCTGGCGTAACATGTTTGAATACAGAAGCGAGATCCCAAGTACCGTTCCGCTGGGCACAGTGGGTCTTTAGGGGTCCTACCAAAATACGTTATGTAATTTGCTTTTCTCCACTGCTTTTTAGGAAGCTATCGAGGATTAGCTGCAATTGCCAGAAAACACAACGTCCCCCAAATGACACTACGCGACCGCTGGATTCAAGGTGCAAAGTCTACGCAGTACACACTCGGACATCCAACAACACTTTCTTTTGGCCAGGAAAATGATTTAGAATCGGAAATTATCAAAAGGCAAAACGCAGGTTTTCCATTGACAATTGATAATGTTCGAAAACTCGCTTATGAATTTTGTGAGGAAAATAAAATACCCAATAATTTTAATTCTAAAACTAAGCGCGCTGGCTGGGACTGGTGGGTCGGTTTCAAAGAGCGTCACCCTCAGCTCTCGGTCCGCACATCGGAAAATATATCTCGCAATCGGGCTTCTTGGAATGGAGAAGAATCGCATTAAAGCATACTTTGGTGAACTAAAAGGGTTACTGGAGTTTTGGATGAATCCTGAGTCGCATGTTCAATTGCGACTGAAACAGGTAGTGAAGCTTGTTCCGGCTAGCGGTAGGGTAAAGGTCGTTGCCAAACGAGGTAGTAAACTGGTTCATACAGTCACGTCAGCTGAATGGGTTCAACAACTACAATAGTATTTTGTTGCAACGCCGCTGGACAATTCATCCCACCGTTCGTCATACATAAGGGTTCTCGCATTTTTGAAGAGCATCGCAAAAACTTGCCGCCAGGAACGGAGGTTCGCTGCTCTAAAAAAGGATGGATTGATCGCGAGTTGTTCGTGGAATGGTTTCAAGAATTCTTTCGTTCTTATTGCTGCTAATCTGGAAGGTCAGAGATCCGTCTGTTTACCGATAATCATCCCAGCCACATCAGCGAAGAAGTGCGAAAACTTGCAGATAAACACAATGTGGAATTAATTGCTCTGCCATCGCATACGTCGAATTATTTAGAATCGTTGGACGTTTCAGTGTTTTCGCCTTTCAAAAGCTACTGGAATTCACGCTGCAACAGCTTCATGGTTTCCAATCCTGGTCGTGTCATCTATAGAAAAGAATTCGGACCAATATTTATGGCTGCTTACCGGCAGACTGCTTTACCTGACTGAGCAATAACTGGGTTCAAAAAGTGTGGACTGTGTCCTTTCAGTTTTGACAGCATTCCGCAGAGTGCTTTTGCAATTTCCGAAAACATGCTATGCGCACTGGAACCCGATGCAGCTTCTCCGGCGATATAATACCGCGACAGATCAAGGCTTGGCGCGATCTGCAACTGACGGCCAGGCGGAGCACCTATTATCTCCAATTAGCAGTCCAGTGGAGCGACTATCACCTGCGATTGACGGCCCGGCGGAGCAAGATTCATCTCCAATTAGCGGTCCGATGGAGCGACTATCACCTGCAATTGACGGCCCGGCGGAGCAACTATCATCTCCAATTAGCAGTCCGATGGAGCGACTATCACCTGCAATTGACGGCCCGGCGGAGCAAACGTATCATCTCCAATTAGCAGTCCGATGGAGCGACTATCACCTGCAATTGACGATGAACAGTTAAGCATTGAGCAAGCGGTTGTTCACGTTATGAATGAAATGGGTTCGCCCGTAGATCTGCGCTTTTGGGGCTATCGAAACTGTCGTCAGCGAAAACAATGAAGATATGGATCATCCTGACAGCGAGCACAATCTGACGCCGTTACAAGCCGTATCAGAAACACCAACCTCAAGTCGTCCTAGCGCGAGCTCATTTACATCATTGCTTCCGCGTTTCAATGCAAACCGGAAAGAGGCAATAAAGGCTTTAGACCGAATGAAAGCACCAACACCCCACACTAACCCAAAAAAAAAGTTCTTCCACCAGCGTCGTATGCCCCATCAGCGAAAAGCTATTGCCCTGTAGTAAAACCTCGTAAAAGTTTTAAAAGTAACTCACCGCGCAAGAAATCTCGGAAGCGATGGATCTGCATGGGATGCGGAACTGATTACAGGAAAGATAGAAGAAGGGTGACGATTGGGTGCAGTGCCTGAGGTGCTTTGAATGGCAGCATGAAAACTGTGGAGGTGTTATAGACGATACAACATTCTTTTGCGACAAGCGCTCGAAAATTAAAGCTAAAGAGTTTTTGAAATATATTGAATAAAAATTGGGTAATAGCGAAACGCTACATTCGGTTTCATGGATCCACTTTCAATATTGTAAACTTACATACATAGGTATATGTGTACTTTTACATTTAGCCACGTTGTTTATGATATATAGTTGTAACCAGACCCGCAACCGTGTCACCGGGTGAGATCGGGTCAGTAGTGGGGAAAACTGGGACTCAGATTCAAGGGCCTAACTCCGAGGTACTGAACAGGTGTCTCTAGTCTGAGGCTCGTAGTACAGTAATATTGACTCATAAGATGGATTTTTAGGCTTAAAATTAATGATTGTAATTATTGTACTCAGTATTTCATAGGTATACCTACGTTAAGTCGCAACTAAAATGTTGCTGCTGGACGTCAGTACAGGTGGATTCCTCTGTGGGGAGCATCCTCCTAGCGCAATATTTCTGAAGGGAAGGGACCAGTGGCTAAGATTCCACGGAATGCATGACAGTATCTGTAAAACATCTCAGAAAAATAAACTTAACACCTGGTCATATGCTATATCCGAACGGTAGTACGAGAGGTTGAACAGTGGTTGCTGATCTGGTTGTACTTACATATATGTCAATAGAATAAGGACAAAAGTACATTCTTAAACATTTGGAGCGGAAAATGCAGCAATTTTTCAAGTGCATAAACGAGCTTTTATCGTCTACTGGATATGCCGATAATGGGTTGTCAAATGACAGCATTAGACATATAAATGACGGGCTACCCGACAATGTGCCGAACTAGGACATAAATATCTTTTCTGAAGTATTTATCACATTTGTGACAATAGCTCATGAACGGAGTTACCTAGAAGGTTGACCGTTCGACAGATGATTAAAACAGCGCTTTTTATGATGGTGTTAAACTTTGGCTACTAAAGCTTTTGTAGTTATTTTAATATTACAAATAAACTTTTGTGTGTCACAATGA
>JASANE010021799.1:0-30939 GCA_030248225.1 Trileptium ribeirensis
TACCAATCGACTCGGCTCTATGAGATGATGCAGAAAATACTATGTGGATCATGTTTAGATGTGACTTCACTTTAGGTGCGTACATCTGGGTTGTTCTTTTGTCAACTCAGTTCACGAGCATAAAAGTGATCAACACGAACAAATGATGATTTTCCCTTATGTACGCGTACACCATTTGCGATGCAACAACGCGTAGGCGCTGTTCACAGTTATTATTTTGCGATTTAGTATCACATTTTGCTGACCCCGTACGAGCGAAAACCCTATTACCAACCGCGTATTATATCGTATGTTCTAATAGACAAATAGAGGGCGAACATTGCTGTCTGATTCAAAATGTCAATCGATGAACGTAGATAAACGTACGAAATAGACAAATGTGCACGAACGCAAATTCCATTCGTACATGACAAAGTCGATGATCGCGTTCGCAAAAACGCATACCAACTGAAAAAATGAGAACGCGAATTTCTGCGCAAACCAATTCGTGATTTTGACAAAAAAACGTACGCACCAAAAGTGGGCTCACGCATTATTACAATTTTTTCGATTTTTGGATGTCAACGGTCCTTTCCCCTTTCTCTGGTATAAAAATTTCGAATAAAAAATTCGCTAAATGCAAAATTTTATGCAACATTCAGTTTGCCTGAATCGATTGTCTCAAAATATGCTAAGTCGGTTTTCGTGCTATTTCGTGCACACTTATTTAAAAATGCTTTTCGTAAAAAAATTTCAGTTAACAAGTGGGTAAAACCATTAGTAACCCCAATATGGAAAACATTGTCATAAACAATACTTCGGGCGGAATACATTTTTTCTGAACAAATTGAAACTTAGTCGAAAGGTACCAAAATTATTACTGTATCTTCAAAATTGGCAAATTTCAGGCCAGCGGGATTCCGCGAAAGACCTTAATTTTTGATTAGACCGTATATATTTTGAAAATATATCGCGAATGTTTTTTTCTATTTATTTTACTATCCGCATTTTGAAATATAACTTGGTAATTTCCTTCGTTTTTTTCTTAATGATTTTCAGATGTTGTGTCAAACTATTTCGTATTCCCCAAATTTTGCTTCAAACATCACCAGACGAGCCCGAACGGCCCAACGTTGGCGAAGGTGATGACGAAGACGACGACTATTTATTGTTCGATCGACTTGAAGCACGAATTCCGGTCGTTTTTGTTTCGATTATCCTCGTTGGATACACCGCGTTCGGAGCGTTTATACTTGGTCTTTACGAAAATTGGACTTTCCCCGAATCGTTCTACTATTGCTTCATTACCGTTACAACAATAGGCAAGATTTTTTTGTCTGATAATTATTACGTCCGCTGTAAAGGTATTGTTCACAATTCATTTTCTGTTTGACTATTTACTTTAATTTTTGAGGATATGGACTCAACTAATCTCCTGCTAAAAGTGACGTAGCTGCAATGACTATCACACAAATTTTGTAATAATAATACAAAGAGTGCATTAAAGAAGAGAGTATGGCACTTCTCTGCACTCTCATGTAAACCCGTGCTTGATGACGCGGGTGTTTTAGGCCTGACCTCCAGTATTGAGGGGTCGTTCTGCACAGACCTCCCCCAGGACATGGGGGTCCGAGCTACCCCCATGACGACCCCCCACAAAGACTAGGGTCAGGCCGAAAACGCCCGCGTTATCAAACACGAGTTTACATGTGCGTGCAGGGAAGTGTCATACTCTTCTCTAATGCACCCTTGACAATGCCTACTCCTGATATAATATATATGTATAATTATATATGTTATATTATATAAATTATATGTATAATACTTGTATGAAATACATTTTGTGGTCAAAGTAACATCCACTACACAAACAGAATTTACATGATAAATATATATTTCGTTTTGAATACAACAAAACGTGTTAGGCCGCAGCTTAATTCATGCTTGCGGAGACTAGAGCCTAATTCACGTTTTACAACATGTCGCAAATATTGTAGCCAAAGGCATAATATCGCAAAAACAGATTCTCATGGGAACACACATTTCTAAAACCAAGATAATTTTTACTTTCTTAACTAAAACTTGCACATCAAATATTGAATTATTGTCTATAGCATCAGTGTGGCACCCAAAAAAACTTATGCTATTATTTTAGGTTTCGGCGACATTGTTCCTCAACAACGCTCATTTCTATTTGTTACGCTCATCTATATAATTACTGGACTTATTATTACGTCAATGTGTATTGATCTAGTTGGAACGCAATATATTCGTAAAGTGCACTTTTTCGGTCAACATATGAAAATGACCCAGTACGCCCTTATCACACTGGGCGACAAGGTTGTTCATATGGGCGAAGTGATTCGATATATGGCTTTCTTACAAAAGCGTTACGGCCTTAACGCTGACGACATGGATCGCTTAGGCGCGATCCCCGAGGATTTTCTGCTTGACTGTATCCTAAAAGGTCGGCCGATACCGCCTCGTTTTGCGGCCATGTTTTCAAGACCATTTATACCGCGCGAATATTACCTCTTGAAATGGGTCGATTCTCGACGCACTAATTCCTATGCAAGCGAGCGTCCATTAGCCAGCCTCGATTCGTTCGAAATTAGTTCAGCGTTAGAAGGCGGTTTTGGAACGAAACGAGAATTCAATGGTAACTTTTTACTGCCGCCGCTGAAGCTTGAATCTCGGAAGAAGCAACGAACGCACCGTTCAGACGATCTACCTCTGCCAAAATTGTCAACGAGCTCACGTGCCAGCGGTGTCCGAATGAATCAACAGCGTGTAATTAAGCTAACCAAGAAGCAGCTGCAAGAGCGTCAACAGAAACAGAAATTGCAATTACTCAAATAATATATATTTTGTATATATATTGTACATATATACAACACGGATCTCGATAATGTGACAGAGTCTGATAGGATGAGTGGTATAAAGTTAGGAAACCTCACAGATGGTGAAGCAAACTCAAATGGAGATGATGTTCTGCGCTTCTTTTTTACAATTCAGTCGTCTATGTTTGGCTTTTATGATTATCTACCACGACGGACTCATCGAACAAACAAAGTTTGAGTTATGTTTTTGTAAGACCTCATAATACTATGTATATTTTTGCATGCTGATTTTTTGCACAGCCTTTTCTACTGTTGTACTTATTCATTTGTGTCCATATATATGTATAATAATAAAAATGCAAAGCTTTATATATTTCTAAGTATAGGTGCAAGAAGTTTCCCTGACCTAAAGGAGGCAATTTACCATTTATTGAGGCATTTGAATTATGCACTAAATTATGATCAGGCGTCATGCGAAATCACGATCGTCTGTTACTGTATATAGTAGAAATGAGAAGACGCTTCGCTTGGTGGCGTGATAGAAGCACCAATATTAAATTGAAATCTATTTGAGTTAAACACAGGATACCGCTTTAGCGTTTTCTTATGTAGCCTGACGGGATATTGTGCAAAGTTTCATATATTTCTGACTATAGGTGCAAGAAGCTTCCCTGACCTAAAGGATGCCATTTACCATTTATTGAGGCATTTGAATTATGCACTAAATTATGATCAGGCGTCATGCGAAATCACGATCGTCTGTTACTGTATATAGTAGAAATGAGGAGACGCTTCGCTTGGTGGCGTGATAGAAGCACCAATATTAAATTGAAATCTATTTGAGTTAAACACAGGATACCGCTTTAGCGTTTTCTTATGTAGCCTGACGGGATATTGTGCAAAGTTTCATATATTTCTGACTATAGGTGCAAGAAGCTTCCCTGACCTAAAGGATGCCATTTACCATTTATTGAGGCATTTGAATTATGCACTAAATTATGATCAGGCGTCATGCGAAATCACGATCGTCTGTTACTGTATATAGTAGAAATGAGGAGACGCTTCGCTTGGTGGCGTGATAGAAGCACCAATATTAAATTGAAATCTATTTGAGTTAAACACAGGATACCGCTTTAGCGTTTTCTTATGTAGCCTGACGGGATATTGTGCAAAGTTTCATATATTTCTGACTATTGGTGCAAGAAGCTTCCCTGACCTAAAGGAGGCCATTTACCATTTATTGAGGCATTTGAATTATGCAGTAAATTATGATCAGGCGTCATGCGAAATCACGATCGTATGTTACTGTATATAGTAGAAATAAGAAAACGCTTCGCTTGGTGGGGTGATAGAAGCACCAATATTAAATTGAAAACTATTTATTTCAATTAAATACAGGATACCGCTTTAGCGTTTTCTTATGTAGCCTGACTGGATATTGTGCATTGGGAGTCTTCCTCTATGGCTCGTTTCGTACAGATGACATATATTATACATGCTCACAGCCGAAAGTGGGTTATCCCCGTTGAGGCTCAGTGAATTTTCCCATTTTTACTCTTGTAATTGGAAATAATTCCTATACGGTGCTATAAGATTTATGTGTCTACTAATACTTTCGAATAGTAATTTATACTATAAAATCTGGTTGGCGTGCATTATATTTAAAGCTCGTGAATACAATTTTGGTGTGAAAATTTTAAAAAGTCGATCATAGTTTCTATGGTGAGTGTGTTCAACTACTAACACTGTCGTATATGCAGTATCCCATTCATGGCTTTAAATTCGTATTTGAAATAGAGATATAGCTCATCTAAAACCAAGATATATTCTATCCTTTGCGTTTACCGATACATTTGGCTTGTATGAATATGCAGGGTCTATGTCAAAATCCATAGCTCGAACATTTTTAAGAGCCTGGTAAAACTGTAAAAATCTGACCTTCGACCTCAGATTCGCTCGCAATTACAATTTACACTGCTTGGTTTGCGTTAAGTTAGTTCACCTAACATAATGGTCAATTTCAGCTTAGCTGGTTCTCGCGAAATTTTCACCAAAATAGGCTTTCAAGACTAAACAAACTGAAATTTGCAATCTTTTCATTTCCAGCAGATAGCCTGCTTTCCATTCAGAATTCTAATGTAAAATGTCACACAAATTAATCGCTCGATAAAAATATAGCAAGTTTCAATTTTTAACTAAAATCATGAATGTTTAAATGAGTTTAGATCCTAGTTATACTAACTAACTAATTATGTTGTATCTGTGAAATAAACTGTACAACTTCTAAAATGACAATATATCACCAAAGTTACTGATAAAATTACTAATTAATTAGTAATTCGTGGGACGATAGTGTATAAAAAATCATCCATATATTATTGAACAACTTTTTTATGTATTTAGGAAATGCACAGATTTATGTACTGATGTATCGCCCACACTCTATTATATATCTCTTCTACAGTGTAACTTCACATGTATGTTGAAACGAAGAACACGGCATCTGGTACATCATCTAACCTTGTTTTGGATACGACAATGGCTATTACCTAAGCCTTTTTCCCATTTCAATACTCATCACGAATATTGACCCGTCAACTTTGACCATTCCATATTGGAAATACCCAACTAAAATAAAACAATTACATAATTATGAGAGTCCTTATTGGAGAAACAATACAAATACTGCTAAGGATACCTTATAGATGCTGATATATACGTTCACAGTCGGTGCTGACACATAAAACAGCTTCCAACAAATATCACTTTTGCCATCGAAGAAACTTGACTTGAACATAATAAACTCTTCTTTATTTATACGCAAACAATTGTAATAATTAATTTCTCCACAGCCGTGAAGAAATGACATTGCTTTCGACTTTTTTGACGCTTTAAAATGTACGTCGCACTAAGTATATAAATGTGTTAATTCTTCCTGATGAATCGAGTCTTCTAGATAAATTCAGTCTAATAACAAAACATAACCATCATGCGTTCACTTTTCAGCTTCGTACCTTGTGGTCGATTCGTCATTCAAAAGATGCGCACGACATTAAGTTAATTCCACCTAAGCGTGTGAGTGGAAGTCATTTTTTCAAGTAACGTAATGGAAATCAAACACATGGAAATCGCATATAGCATTTGAACAAAAGAAACCGGTTGCACTATTGATCGAACGGTTTGGCAATGGCGTACCGAATAGATGTTCACCAGATTTTACTACGCCTTTTCGTAAGTTCCCATGGGTTTATAGCAAACAAAACAATGCCGGAGTTTCATAGCTTACGAATAGAACTTTAGATCATAGTTGTCGAAGGTTCTTTGGCAGGAGTAGATAGTCGGCGGAGAGGAGGTCCTCAAGAGAGGGGAAAGAGTTAAGCAGGCTGGGCAAATTTTTGAAATTTTTTGCAATTCAACATTTTGCCAATTTTGCTAAAATTTCCAAATTTTTGCCAGTTTTCACTGAATTTTTACATATCTCTCAATTTTGCCAATTTTTACCTAATTTTTTGCAAATTATTGCTATAGCATTGCCGCGCGCCCTCGGCGGCGGCGGGTGGTACGGAAACTTCAGGACGGCTAGATTTGGGTTCATGGACGTACCCCCCAACCTCCACACCTCATCAACACTTATCCTTTAGATCACAGATATTGAAAGTGGGGTGTAGGGGTCACTCCCTCTGAGGCGTGCACCACCTCAAGCCATATTTACACTCATCCAACCTCAAGGTTTATAACGCCTTATCAGCACGCTCCCCACGCGGACAAATTAAAAAACTGACAAAAAATTTGGGTGAGCGCAAAATGTATGAAAAACTTAGCATAAATGTATAAAAATTTAAGCAAATATTGCAGGCATTTGGCAAAAATTAGAAAACATTTCACCGAAATTGAACAATTTTGAGTTAATAAATATTTCGAAAATTAACTTCCCGCTTTAACTTACCCCCCTCGTCCACTCCGACCTCCTGCCCCCCACTGGACCATCCGCCACCCTGATCCGCCGCACCATAGACACCTATGCATTTTTGAGTACATTGGGCACCTATGCAAATCTACTACGAAAGGGTCACAAATTACATTTAACTAAACGAATAAAATTTTGGGAGAGATGTTAGCGTAAAACAATGCCGATTTCTAAGACACCGTTATCTTGAAAGAAATAAAACCAAAAAGATAGCTTTAATATTTAGGTGAAATTTACTTAATAATATATCTATCTCCACAGCTGAAATTAACATTTCTGCAGCAATATTAACTATTAGGCTAAAATATTCACCCATAAGTCGAAGCTTTTACTATTGAGTATCATCGCTAACATATAATAGTTCAAGCATAAACAGATTTTATGGTTATAATTTTTATGGTTTGCTTGAGTTTTACGGGACAAAAGATTTAAGAATTCGTTGTTGCTTTGTTTTGCTAAAATTTTTGTGAAATTGTTTTTACGAACAAGACGGTGTCTTTAACGCCGAATCATACTTTACTTTTGTTGCACCAATGTTGTCTGCTTTGTCGTGCTAATCTATTGTTGCACATTTGTTCCAGTATTTAAATAGTTTCATTTGTTTAATAACGGCTTTAAATTGGCGTACGTTGTCATAGTATGTCAAACATGAATGTTCATCTTTTGATTCCTACCGACTTTCGTACATCAAAATGATTGGTTATGAAAGGCCATTTTTAAAAATTTTAACTGTCAATATATCTGGACAGTTCTACTTGTTTAACAAAGACTCTAAATTGACGTATATTGTCATAATATGTCAAACTTGAATTTTTATCTTTTGATTCCTACCGACTTTCGTACATCAAAATGATTGGTTATGAAATGCCGTTTTTAAAAATTTTAACTGACAATTTTAACTGTCAATATATCTGGACAGTTCCACTTGTTTAAAACAAAGACTTTAAATTGGTGTATGTTGTCATAATATATCAAACTTGAATTTTTATCTTTTGATTCCTACCGACTTTCGTACATTAAAATTATTGATTGTGAAATGCCACTTTTAAAAATTTTATCTGTCAATATATCTGAACAGTTCCACTTGTTTAACAAAGACCCTAAATTGGCGTATATTGTCATAGTATGGCAAACTTGAATTTTTATTTTTTGATTCTTATCGACTTTCGTATATTAAAATGATTTGGTGTGAAATGCCATTTTTTAAAATTTTATCTGTCAATATATCTGAATAGTTCCACTTGTTTAACAAAGACCCTAAATTGGCGTATATTGTCATAGTATGGCAAACTTGAATTTTTATCTTTTGATTTCTATCGACTTTCATACATTAAAATAATTGGTCGTGAAGCATTGTATTTCAAAAAAATTTTTAACTGTTAATTTTTCACAATTGCGTCAGTTTAGAAAGTTAAGAAAAAAAAATACAAAAATCCAACTCGGTAGTGCACGGCACAATTTTTTTTAATTTTGTGCGTTTAAATTTACATACTGCATAGTGCATATCCTGTAACGGTGGGGGCCTATTACAGCTTTATCTATACGGTGTCAGTCAAATGCACACCATAAAATTAAAGATTTTGGCGTATTTTTCGAATCTCATTTAGCTTTAGCAGTTCTGAGCACTTAACGGGCCGTAATTTTTCCGCTCAGCTAAGACTGTTCGAAATATAGGTCGACCCACCCAGGTGAGAGCTAATCAGGTGTCAGCGCACGTCTCACCTCTGGTGGCTACTCTAATGTATTGTGTGCTAAAGGTGATTGCTTTATTGCAGAAACCGTGTGGTTTTGTGCACGTCTTTATAATATAACTGTTTAAAAGTCTTAATTAGAAATAATCGAGGTTTAGTCGTCGGAAAATAAACTTCAGTCGAAATTTAAGCAGAAGTTAAATAATATTTTTTCTTACAAATTTCCCTCTTCTACAAGCAACGTATGATAGTTGTATTTGTTTACTAGGATGAAAATTTTGTTGCATTGACTGATCAAAACAAAAAAGCACCCCACTAGCCAAGGCGGGTTATCCAGCTGCACATTCAGCTTCCTACAAACGAAGCCCAGGCGACCCCAGCTTCCTCGACTCTCGTAAGAAAACTCTGCTTAGTCCCAAATCACTGATTAGCTTAGCAGGCTGCAGGTGGGCTTTGCTATGTTGTTCAGCTTGGTCCCTTTCGTTTACACAAGTGTCTAGTTTGTAGTATGTTTGCTAGAGGTCCCCAGAGACACTCAACCCTTAGGCCTATGTAGAGGTAATAAAGTCGACCCGTAGTTCCCTATCCTTGCTCAAGGAAACCTAAATTATTTCGACTGTTGACTTGACTGATATAACTCACTTTATCACCCTCAAATTCATAATTTCCAGCTATTCACGCTTTTATCTCGTACGTTGTTAAAATGAGGCCCCATTTTTGGTTGGAACTAATTAGAGTAAGGACGATGTCCAGAGGTCCGATTCAACTTGGTCTGCAAGTCCTAAAATTACTCACAAAAGCTTTACAATACAGCACAATTTTGGTTATTTTCTTTTCGCGTTATACATTACAGGTCGATTTTGTACAACAAAGTATTGCCTTATCAGTGTTTCTCAACACTTGTAAAATTGAGGGTGGCCAGGCCAGATAAAACGTTGCTCCTGTCAATTATTTGTTTCATTTGTACAGGTTGCCCCTGCATGCCAATAGCGTACGCTGGTGGTCGATACGCGAAGACATTTGTACAGCACTTGTTTTAATTTAGGATATGTAAGTTTTTTTCTGGAACCACAAGTACTATGGCCCAAAGTCAACTTGATGTGGTTCCCTTCATATTGCTTCAATTTGTTGAGCTAGATATTATCTTATTTCAAACTCATAAAATTTACTCAAGTTTGCCAATCAAAATCCCACCTTATTTCGAGAGATACCTATGACATGCCTATATATTTTAGCTCAGCACAGCCGGAAACTGTTCTCAACGAATCTCAGTATCCTGACAGTTACGCAGTATGCTATGTGTTCGCTCAATTTCTGCCTGAATAAAACGATTATTAATTCTTGCCCAACTTTAATACCCTAGCGGCATAACTGTCTATAAGGTTCTGTGTCTGACTACACTTAGATGCTGAGATTTTCTCGCTTGATCCGATAAGAGGCTCAATTTTCTGCTTATCTACAGCCTTGCCAGTCCTTACCAGATAAATTAAATTTAATAACATTTTAGTTGAGGTTTTGAACGGTATCACTGAAGAGAAATGTCTATCTTCTCTACAAGAGAGAAATAAAGCCAACCCCACACGTGAATTAAGTGCGGTCTACAAATTTTATCCAAACTTAGAGTCCTAATCTTTAATCGTCGTAGCCTTTAGAAGCCCTAAGGTGAACTGTATAATATATGCAGCCGTACATAAATATGTTACATTACTTCCGAGAATTGTGTAGCATATTGGTACTGCGGGTTCTCTATGACACTCGGATATTATAGTGCCGATATTAATTTTAAGAGTTTTAGACCCTCGCAAATACAAGCAACATTTTTTGTAAGTGGAAATTTTTTGTGTCAAGTGAACAGAGCATAATTTATTTTATTTATAAGGAACAACAAAAAATCAGTTAGATTAAACCCAATAAACATGCAGATTTTTTTAGATAAATCAAGTTTATAGGTCGACTAGCGCGATTAGTTTAAAATTGCATTCTTCTTGTATTCCGACCATATCAGGCAGGAAAGAAACAGAAACTTGTGATAATTGCGTTAGCATATAGCAATAAATTAGCGCGATTAGCTTAAAATTGCATTGTTCTTGTATTCCGACCAATATCAGGCAGGAAAGAATCATACACTTGCGATAATTGCGTTAGCCTATAGCCATAAATTAGCGCGATTAGCTTAAAATTGCATTGTTCTTGTCTTCCGACCAATGTCGGGCAGGAAAGAATAATAAATTTGCGATAATTGCGTTAGCATATAGCCATAAATTTGAGTTTTCTTCAACAGCACGCGAAGTGTACCTAGTTGTAAGCCTAAGTATAGGGCTTGCTCAAATCGGTTTATACTAATTCTTTTTATACTCAAATTCGTCTAAAATGTTCAGCTGACTTAGGCCAGTACTTAACTTGGTATTATTTTTAGAATTGAAATAGATAGAACGTGAGCATGCCGATAGGTTACTCAATTAGAACCTAAATCACTTAGAATGCGACCAGGGTCACAAGTTTCAATATATTCAACGAAGATAACAAGGTTTTTTGTTTTGCAACACGTGTTCCCTGTTTCAATTAGAATTTTAGGACTATACGTGTTTGAAACAGAATAAATTTTTCAGACTAATCGGTTATCCAGGACGAACTGGCTATACAAAGTAGGTGATAGCTTATACTAAAATATTAGGCTCCTCGAGCGTAGTAAATACCGAGACAGAAGATTTGCTGAATTATTTTCGTTGCCTGCACAAAGTATATAATTTATTTGGCTGGCGCCTTATAAGGGTAAAATAACACATATAGTTATTAGAAGTTATTTCGAGCAGAACTGTAAAATGCCCAACAAATGGCAAGCTGGAGAGTGTTATCTGTAATAGCTGTCCGTTTATCTTCTTTAGCCCTCTGCTCAACCCTGCACTTGCGTGATCTCAAAGCTTATCTGTTTTGTTTGGCCAATGCTTATATTTTTAAAATTTTCGAAATGTTATTTAAGCACATTACTTGCAATTTTAAGGCTATCACATATAGTTATTCGAAGTTATTTCGAGCAGAACTGTAAAATGCCCAACAAATGGCAAGCTGGAGGGTGTTATGTGTAATAGCTGTCCGTTTATCTTCTTTAGCCCTCTGCTCAACCCTGCACTTGCGTGATCTCAAAGCTTATCTGTTTTGTTTGGCTAATGCTTATAATTTTAAAATTTTCGAAATGTTATTTAAGCACATTATGTGAAAATTTTAACAGTTTCCCCCTGTCTCCCAACTCTGGTAAAGTTGATAAATACGGGAAAATTTTTTTTGAAATGAGTTTATCAGGAGAGGTCAGACAACCCTCAGTTCAATCATCAATACTTCTATTACGCAAGTCCACTGAGAGTTGTCCTTCGGCGTAAATGAATGTAAAACCCAAAATACTGGATTGACAAAAATCATAGATTCGATGACGTGGATTATTTACTCCCGTTACAACGTTATAAAATTAAGCTAAGAATTTGCCTTTAATTTCGTATCATTGCCCATAATATTGATAGCGCCACAATCATTGGTTTACGATTTGTCTTTCGGATTTGCAAATACCACAGCTTTTAAACCATTTCTAATGGGCATAATCAAACACTTGACGCTCATTAAAGCATTAAAGCTTTCCTCCCATATGAGACGAAGATTTAGTCATTGGTTTACGATTTGTCTTTCGGATTTACAAATATCACAGCTTTTAAACCATTTCTAATGGGCCTAATCAAACACTTGACGCTCATTAAAGCATTAAAGCTTTCCTCCCATATGAGACGAAGATTTAGTCATTGGTTTACGATTTGTCTTTCGGATTTACAAATATCACAGCTTTTAAACCATTTCTAATGGGCCTAATCAAACACTTGACGCTCATTAAAGCATTAAAGCTTTCCTCCCATATGAGACGAAGATTTAGTCATTGGTTTACGATTTGTCTTTCGGATTTACAAATATCACAGCTTTTAAACCATTTCTAATGGGCCTAATCAAACACTTGACACTCATTAAAGCATTAAAGCTTTCCTCCCATATGAGACGAAGATTTAGTCATTGGTTTACGATTTGTCTTTCGGATTTACAAATATCACAGCTTTTAAACCATTTCTAATGGGCCTAATCAAACACTTGACGCTCATTAAAGCATTAAAACTTTCCTCCCATATGAGACGAAGATTCGGACATAAAATGCACAACATCATGCCTATTTTGTTTCTATGGAATTATCGACGCATTGGGTGAGGTTCCAATTTTTAGGATATTTCAAGAATAGACCCAATTCCAACGCATCGCTATGTGTGTATAAGATTGAGCGCTGGAGGTTTTTATGACATCTTGGGACCTTCAACTACCAGAGGAAAACCAGTCGATCGGAGGGAAACCGATTTTAGGCAAGGCCAGTTTTTGAATGCTGTGAAATGATTAATTTGGAAGCTAGATTTTGAAATGTTCTCGCATAAATTTTCGCAACATTTGGCTATTTTAGCTTAGAAAAACGTGGCGCTGACGATTCCCGAAAAACACATAAAAAATCATCTACCACTTGGAATATACTTAGTATAGCCAAGTAAATATCGTCAAATATATACGCTAACTAAACGATAAATGCTAAAAGCAGGAAAGTTAAATGTAAATAAAATAATTCATACAGATTTGCTTTTGGTCACCGTTTCCGATCAAAACGCTCTGCCGGCTCGCGAAAATGCAATGCTAAATCGCAAAACAGTGTCTGCAGCGCAAATCGTGTGCACATACATAAGTCAAAATCGTTATTTGTTTATCGCTTTTACGATCGTGAACTTAGTTGAAAAAAGAACAACCTAGATGTACGTACCTAAAGTGAACTCACGCATAAGAAAACTAATTTGCCGTCGGCTGGTATAAATGTCCCAAGTGGAAAAATTAGTGGACCTCATTGTTTCAAAAACCTAGCAAAAGCTCCATGACACCTTTAAAAGCATCCCAGGTAAGTTTTCGATCTATTCTTTTTTGCAATGTTAACATTGCAATGTTATCAGCCCTCAAACGATTTTTTTCAATGAGTATTTGTGGATACCTTATGTTAAATCTTTGAGTGATTTGACGTATTGTGGCTATAAACTTGTTTAATTGTTTAGCACATTTAACGCATCCACATCCCGCACATTTTGCATAAAATATATATCTAATTAATATTATATTAACGTTTCAGAAAACATTCACGCAGGCAACTTTATATATATATAAAGAAAAGAATTGATTGAAAGCACCTATGGGGTTCAGTAGATTACTGTTTACATTGAGGTTGTTCGGTTACGCAGAATTATTGTCACAAGTATTTTAACATGAATTTAGACCACTATACCGCTCTCTTTTGACCGAAACCGCCCATGCTATACTCGAGACATATATTCGGTGAGTGTCTAGGTGAACTGAACAATACGTTACTATTAACTAGCCTATATTATGCGCACTGGTGTATAAAGCAGCTTGATTGGATACATGAAACACGCGTCAAAGGTTAGAAAAAGCTTATTCACTGAGCAGTTTTATTTATTTATATTGACGCGGCTTTACATGTAACGACGGCGACTGTTTTGTTCCACAACACTATATCGACTAATGATAAATGCATGATAGTACAGCCTAAAAACAATTAATGAGATTTGCTTGCTAGTTTAACAGAAGGCATAGGGAAACAGAAATTTTCAACGTCCTATGTTTCGACGTGGCACCGACTACAGCATACGTCAAAATATTGCAGTTGAAGTGATGAGAGGAAACAGGAACATACATTTGATACGTGTGGCGCCGAAATGCTATCAACGACGCCTTTGCTGTGAGCAGACCTAAGGTTCGACGTGGCACCGCCTACAGCATACACACAACCAAGATTTTGCACTGAAGAGAAGACAGGAAACAGGAACATACATTTGATACGTGTGGCGCCGAAATGCTATCAAACGACGCCTTTGCTATGAGCAGACCTAAGGTTCGGCGTGGCACCGCCTACAGCATACACACAACCAAGATTTTGCAGCTGAGGAGAAGAGAGGAAACAGGAACATACATTTGATACGTGTGGCGCCGAAATATTATCAACGACGCATTTGCTATGAGCAGACCTAAGGTTCGACGTAGCACCGCCTACAACACACACGCAGCCAAAATTTTGCAGCTAAAGCGAAGAGAGGAAACAGGAGCATACATTTGATACGTGTGCGCCGAAATGATATCAAAGACGCCTTTGCTATAAGCAGACCTAAGGTTCGGCGTGGCACTGCCTACAGCATACACACAACCAAAATTTGGCAGTTGAAGAGAAGAAAAGGAACAGGAACATACATTTGATACGTGTGGTGCGGATATATTATCAACGACGCATTTGCTATGAGCAAACCTAAGGGTCGACGTAGCACCGCCTACAGCATACACACAACCAAAATTTTGCAACTAAAGCGAAGAGAGGAAACAGGAACATACATTTGATACGTGTGGCGCCGAAATGCTATCAACGACGCCTTTGCTATGAGCAGACCTAAGGTTCGGCGTGGCACCACCTACAGCATACACACAACCAAAATTTGACAGCTGAAGAGAAGAGAGGAAACAGGAACATACATTTGATACGTGTGGCGCCGAAATATTATCAACGACACATTTGCTATGAGCAGACCTAAGGTTCTACATGGCACCGCCTACAGGATACACAGAACCAAAATTTCGCAGCTGAAGAGAAGAGAGGAAACATGAACATGCATTTGATGTCAAAATGAAATCAATGATTCGCTCCTATGGTATATAGTCACGTCTGTTTGAAGAATATGCGCTTGAACTAAGCTAACTTTGAATTTTATATTTGTGTACATGTTAAAGATTTATATTAATTAAAATTTCCAGTATTGTGACTATTTATAATACATATATATGATTTCTGACTGCTGTGAGCGAAATGAGCGAAGCCAAGAGTTCTTTCCAGCCGTGACAGCAGAGAAACTTGACAATGTCCTTTATTGGGGTTTTAGGGTTTTTACGGATAACAATTTACTAGCGCCATTGCTCATTTCAAAGCTAGAAATCTCTGTTTGTGCTCTTTAGTGAATAATGATGCTCTTTAGAGAAATATAATTCTATCTTCCCCGCGAAATTGCGGGCCAAAGTGGCTAGGATCGGCTGCCGAAGGGACCAAAAATCAAGTTACTTTTTGTAACTTGACAACCGGCATAGAATTCTGAGTCAAACTCAGCTCATTTTGTAAACAAAAATGCCTCTATAAGACTGTACACAATATTTTGATGCGTATTTCCATTATGATATAGAATTTAGTCCAAAACAAGTTTTGAAAGGGACCGTTGAGACCAAAATACACTAAAAGGGCACAATATCTCAGCAACCATTATAGAGTTTTTTGGGCTCATTTTATAAAGCGATTAATCCACTGCAAATGGTATGCTGCTGTTGTCATTATTTACGTTGCACGGTTCGGTCAAAACCGGTTCTTAATTAGCCCGCGGGATCCAAAGTAAACACAAAGGACAATATCGCCGCAACAGAGGGTTCTTTTGGTCTCATTTTGGATCAGAGCAATTCGTCCTTTATGTAGGTGCAATGGGTGTGCTACTATTGACTACATTGACATTATTTACACTGCCGAGTTGAGTTAAAATGGGTTTTCTCATGGACCACGAAACCTAAAATTTCCACAACATGAATGTTTTGGTGTAATTTTGTATAGCGATTCGTCCTCTACGTAGCTAAATGCTGTGGCGTAACTTTATTATTTACCCTACATTGTTGCGTCAAATAGGGTTTTTATGTGGAGCCACAGGATCCAAAATTCAAGAAAACGGCAACATCTCCGCAACCGCTCAAGTTATATGGGTGTTTTGTTCTCATTTGTATAGCAATTCATGCTTTATGTTAGTGCACATGTGTGATGTTATTGTCATTATTTATACTGCCTATGTGAGTTAAAACGGGTTTTACCATGGATCACGGAACCTAAAAACTCCACAACATGTTTGTTTTGGTGTCATTTTTTATAGCAAATCATCCTCTATGTTACTATAATGGAGTGGTGTTACTTCGTTATTTACGTTTCAGAGTTTGGTCAAAATAGGTTTTTAAGAGAACCCACAGGACCCAAAACACAAGAAAATGCTATATGTCCGCAACCGCTCAAGGTATATTGCTGTTTTTGGTCTCATTTTATACAGCAATTCATCCTCTATCTTAATGCACAGGTGAGTACTAGTTTGTATGTGATATTGTCATCAGTTGCACTGCAGGATTGGATAAAAACGAGTTTCAGATTGGTACATAAAATACACAAAAAACATATCCGCAGCAACTCGAGTTATATGGATGTTTTTGGACTCTAATTTAGCGTTTATATACTTGCACATTACTAGCACTATAATCCGGTATATTTTCTAAACTATTCCAGCAACATTGCTGATATTGGGAAGCTCATTTTGGAATATAATGCTCAATTAAGCAGTGTACTTCTCTCTAAATTGCATACTCAACACTCAGAATTCACGAGCTTGGCGATAAAACAAGCCAATAGTAATTATAAATTAGCATAAACGCACACTGTTGTTTTGGTTATAAGAGCATGATGGAGTTCTAAAACTTGACTAGCGATAGTTAGTATGTCTCGAATTGTTTTATCGTGCATTGATGATCCACGCTCAGTAATGGTCTACCTCACTAATATACGGTGCACCTTACCTTTTCATTAAAAACGATAGTGCGATACACTGTAATTAGATTTTGGGCACTATTTGGACACTAATCTGCTGTATTTATAAAAAAATAGGCTAAATGAGTTTTATTATAGTAGCTAAACGAAGGTTCTCAGCGTGTGTTAAGACATGAATATCATTTGTATATTGCTGGTCATTTGTATTCAATCGCTTATTTTCGGCAGCAGAGGCAAAAGCGATGCTTGTGGAGAAACAACTGCTACTTCGCTGAGTCCGAGTGCCATAACACTTAACGTATGGGTGTCATTTCGATACCTGACCAGTCCAGTTACATTTACAGTAATATCCGTAAGGGAAAGCGAAACGAGGACGCCTACTTACGATCGTTCGTACTTTGATGCACCGATTGAAAGACGAACGTTTCCTTGGTACTTTGGGGTGTGGAAATGTTTGCCCGCAAAAGATCCAATTGCTGGTAGACCCGTTAAAGGCTTCTATGAAACCAAAATATTTCAACAGCCATTTGGTAATGTTGTAATGGTTCGTTTTGTCATACAAGGGCTTCAACCAAATACATCGTATTCGATTCGCGGTATATTAACTTGCAAAAAACTATGGAACACCACCGTAAGTTTCGTCATTTATTACTAATATCCTGATGCTAACTGTATATTAACGGAAAATTGTTTTGGCACGTGCTTAAGACGTATTTTATCTTTGAGGTAATCTTACCAATCAATAAATAACATATACTTATATATTAAATTGTTTTATCATTTTTATTTAATTTAATGAAGTAAAAAATTCATTTAAAAAGCAAAGCATACTAAAATATTCCGAAAATTATTTCCCTTTCTGTTTTCGAATAAAATCAATTTATAATATGTCTGTGTGCCCAGAATTGTCCAATATTTACCAGCCTAAGAATCAGTAGTTACTAAAATTAAAAAGAAGCGGAGTTTTTACACAATGTAAGACGAAAATAAGAATTGTTAAGTGATTTTGTTCTTAGGGTGGTGTTAGGTTGGGTATCATCAGTTCGGACTGACACTCAAAATATAGATTTTACTTTTAGATAGGTTTTATAATAGATTTTTGTGAGGCAGTATTTCCTTTGATGCCGCAAGATGAGAAAGCAAATATAACTGTATTTTCAAAGAAAATAATACAAACGGACAAACGTTCTTTAAGATTTTAAAACATTTGATTACATGGAACTTTGATTAGATCGGTTTAAATAACTATAACCTAAAATTCAAATAAATAGTTCATGTTGGCTATAATTTTTACATGTTTTTTATGAAGACACACAAACTATTAATATCTTGTTTTCTGCAGAAATATATGTGTTTACTTATTTATTACTTAAGAAATACGAATCTGACACAACTGCGGAAGCCACGACATATCCAATACCTGGGTCAATTTCACTCCGGAACTGTTCTGCGCACCAATGCTCGTTTGAATGGATCCGATTGTTAGAAAAGCCATGGCCGGAACTTGACTCAATTGAGGTGCAAATGTACATTTCAGCTACCTTAAGCGATTTAGTCGTAACACATCAATGTCTCAATTTCGAAGAAGCTAAATCGAAAGTTCGCGAAGTTGCAAACCTAAGCAAGTTATCTTACTTTGCTAAACTACTCTAAAGATGATCTGAGTGTTGTTTGCAACGACCGGATTTCTAGCCGTAAGCTAATGAATAACAGACGACCGACAGCAAATAATCTTTTGCGACTACTTTACCAAAATAATAGTCATTGCAGCTATTTCAGCATTCGGTCTAAAAATCTGCTATAATTGTAAACGGAGTATTTACACAGCATACCATTAAAAGCTAATATACCGAATACTATTAACCAAGACATACAATGGACAAACTGCACTATATTAAATTTTGAACTTTAACATTCATTATGGGTCATCATCGATGCTTATTTAGTTTAATAAACACGTTGTATGAAATATGAATTTGATACATAATATTTGCGGCACTACACGCCTTTACTGAACGGAACCGATATATCGTAAGCCCAACCACAGTAATTTATAAGCGGAAGATGTTTATGAGTGAGTATTTTAAAAGGTCGTTTGTGAAAATTTATTTTGTCTTATAGAAGCGCTTTCTTCAAAAATCAAAAATATTACAAAATTAACGTCAAAAAGCATTGGCGATCTGATTTATTGTATTGTATGCGACAATAACGAGATAGACATTGGCCGACTGACCGACCGATGACGAAAAACGAACTGCCACCGACAATATTGTCGAAGGTATCTACGGAAGCTTGTTAGCGGCTCAATGCTCGTCGACGTTAGGGATAATGCTGTCTCGGAACGGCTGGTCGATGGCCCAAAAGGGTTTTCGATGTAGTTGACGACACAAATTTGCCAACGGCCAGAGTGATTGTTGGCCGGCCGACCAAAGATCAAAAACGACCGGACGACCTTTTCCACAGCGTTGCACAATACCAATTAACACATTAACTTCTCGCATCGATGTTTTTATAGCAGCTGTATATGGTTAACAGCCTTCTGAAAACGTTCAAAGACATTGTTTTATAGACTCTAGTCAAACTGTAAAAATTCTAGGTTTACGCCTAAAAGTTCAATGTGAGCTCCTGAACCACTAGGCTTCGCAGCACATGAAAGTTTAAAGCATCAACGCCATAGGATTATGTACTCAGCACATTCGTTCTGTTACATTTTACAAGCGCTACACAGCCGTTGTCATAGAGGCACTGCGTGACGCTTCTAGATAAAAAGAGTAGTCGGCAAAATTTAAACATGTGAGAACTAAGCAACTGTATAAACGACATAAAACCATTACAGTTAGTAGTAGTAATAGTATGCACAAACACATAACATCGTACAGCGTTTCACTTTTATACGTACTTAACGATCCCAAATTAACTAAATATAATAAACTCCGTAAGTGGACAGTTTAGTTACTGGCTAGCTTAACATGCCGCAGAAGGGAAACCAGGTTGTTTGAACTGAAATGTTAGCCCATCTGCTGGTTGTATGATTGACCTCCCAACGGTGAATCGACCCTGAAACTTACTCACTCGCAAATCCCCCACGTAAGGCCAGATCATATTCCTTTAATACCCATGATTTTAAGCTATGATGCCACCTGCAATTTTCACAACCCCAAACGTTTCAACGTATACTCCACTCTTTCTATGAAGCCTTTACTGGAAGGACGCCAGATCAACATGGCCATCAGCATTCAGCTTTTGTACGAAGCTGAACTGCATTGCCAATACAACGAACTCTTAGACTGCGCAGTAAACAATGGTGCCGATTGCTGAGTTGACTTTGTATGAGTAGAATTTCTTTAAGACAGATTTTGCCTAATATATAGATAGTTTCACATTTTTTCAAATTATAAGCACTTATTCCATTTATTTCGAGACTCCGAGCAATTCAGAACAAGACCTAAATATTAGCTCGACAAGTAGCCTAAGCATAAAAATAATAACAAAGTACGGCTCAATTTAGAACGGTCCCAGTAGACTTGGTATGCTTTTGTCCCTAATTTTGTGTGATTTCGAAAATTTCGGAAGATGGATAATTTAATGTTCTTTTGAATTGGGTACCAAATCCGATCGGCTTTGACACTTCCTTATTTATAACGAGGCGATTTTAATCGACTTGCTCCGGAAGAGATTCATGTAAATCGGCCAATCCTAACAAATGTGGGGTCAAATCAGGCTTTTTGTGAGCAGTAGAATGTAGTTACAACTTAAAAAAACCGATAACAAAATTAATTCAATTTAGTGTATGGTGGTATTGTAGTGAAAGCAATCATTTGCGTGTGGCATGTTAAGTAGTAACCGTATCCGACAACTAGTTCAACCATATATATGCTCATAGGTTAACCTCCATGATGCTCGAATCTTCTGACAGGTCGTCCAACATCCCCTTGGAGAGCCGGAGGCGCTAAACTTATTGGCACCTAAGGCGCCGTTGCACCCCGAGGACACGCCTATCCCCCTGGAACCTCGGACCTTAAACATATATACATAAGCCCAATTCGAAACGATATTTTTGGCGCCAGACTAAATCGGGCCAAACTCGATAGGGACCGGCCGATTTAAAACGACCCGTAAGAAAGTCTATTTAAATTGTCTATTTTTAAATCTGAAATGTTAAACCCGGTCTGTACATATTCGGTATCTAAAATGAAAACGATTTCAACCATATTAGTGAGCACATCTTGCAGTTCCCACGTTATGTTCTCGAAAATGTTTCGTATTTTTGAAATTGCAATTTGCACGTTTAAACAACTATCATTAACATGATATTCGCCGTGCTTCACACTTGTGGTGCATATGCTAGCGTATGTTTATAGTCAATCGAATTAGTACCTTGTTAAATGTATTACTTTGAATATTGCACGTATTAGCAACAGTACAACTCAATAGTAAATCTTCAAAAACGTTTTGCATGTTTTATCCTGATTTTTCAAAGACGGGAATCTTGATATAGAAGCTTTAACATCATGTCTGATTCCCATACATGAAACATCTACGAAATTATTAACACTTGCAAATTTTGCATTTTAATTAAGTTGCATAATTTTGTTTTACATGTGCTGACATAAATTGTCAATCGCAGGATCTCACTATCAAAGTTTTAAAGAAAGAAATAGTGTTTAACTTCAAGGCATATATGTTAATAGGGGGCTATCACTCTTAAGCTTCGGACCCCCTTCAAGTCAAATCTGCCTCATTCCTCTCCCGTTAAAGGATGTACCGCAACCTCCTCCCGCCTAATTAACAATATTATATTGTCAAAGGCGCCCAGCTAATTTTAGCAAAAATTGGGTGAAAATTGGCAATACCATGGCGAAAGTTTTTAGCAAATCTGAAAATGTTTTAGCTAATGCAAGTCCCACACATCTAGTCTGCCTGGCGGCATCCCGTTCCTCCCGTTCTACTCCGCTCCTAAGCCGACGGATCTTCTACACCTATGCATTTCAAAGTTGTATTGAGCCATGTTGATAGAGTCACTCCGAGGAACACGGTACTCTTTATTAAATACATCAGAGTGCTTAAATATCATGGATAAATTGATATTCAGATTCAGGTGATTCTCTCCATTAAATTTCATAATCAAAACAGCAATGGTAAAATGAAGTTGGCATTCACGTAGAATAGTCATAAAAACGATAAACATATAAGACCGTAAATGAAAACAGGATAACGTAGAATACTAGATCGTTAGGCTTAACTCAACATTCGTTCCAACAAATTCGTTACCTTTTGCATCGTCACTTTGGCGATCATTTGTGCCGAACCAATGTCTGATAGTTGGAAATTCTAGAAATCGTGTGGTTGATCTATATTGCTTTGCATTTCTGCCCTAATTGCGCCTTCTGGACGTAAATAGTCTAATAAAGCCCCCATAGCCTAATAAAGCCCACGTAGCTTAATAAAGCTAATAAATAATGGCAGCCTAATAAAGCCCCCATAGTTTTTTGTCGAGCAGTGTAATGTTACAAAATTGTGTTAATTGCGCTCGGCTGCCATACGGGACTTTACAAGTAGATTGTTAACTGCCTTTAGATCATGATTTTGCATCCCCACTTAGTTTTTCGATAGTTCCGGCGAAACTCAAGCGCCACTACCAAATTTTAAAAATAAATACACTACTAGTGAAGCTCGCTTGCGAGACAGAATTCGCGTGGTGAGAACAATCTCCCGAAGTCCGTTGTAGAAAGCACACACAAACAAAGCCTACACACAGTACGCAGGTGCAGCATTATATAAACCGTGAGTGATGGGTCATAGTTACGCCCTCCTCTTTTGATAACCAACGTATGCAGTAGACAAAACATCATACAACGAGTACAAAAACAATCAACTAACAATTTAATAATTCAATAAAACCCTAAATTGAGCGTGAAAAGAACGTTAAAGAATTCAAACTTACACTTTAGAAAAATCTCATTTTTCATACCAAGTATGAAGCAGAAGTGTGAAATATATTTGCCACATAATATTTTTGACACTCGCAATCAGCTTGTTGGCCCAGAAAACCACACATCCGACACTAAAACTAACAATAAGCACACATTTAGGTGCATTTCCCACGACTTTTCACCAAATATGAAATTTGGCGCCAACTATAAGCTTATAGACTCCAGATTGGGAAGTAGTTGAAAAACTTATTATATATCATTGGAAATCCCTGGTAAAGCTACATGGAATAGGCCTATTAGTTTGCGGATATCTCGTATATTTATCGAGAAAAGTCGCAAAAAATGGAGGGGGTGCCCCAAAAATGGGACAAAATAACGTCATTTTGCCCCATAACTTTTCCCACGGCAAAAAATCACAAAATCTGGCTCCGTCACTCCACCTAAATGGACCATTGCGGTTCGAATGAGCTATGTTGCATCAAAATCCGCCCAACTGTTATCGAGATCCAGGTGCGACAGACACACACAGACACACAGACACAACACAGACAGGACCTCCTCAACCCCCTCCAAACCCAAAATTGAAAACTCTCGCTCCACTCGCGAGCGAAGCGAGCGAGTGGAATGAGCTCGCTTAAAATTGTGAGTGGCAAAAATTTCAAAAAATTATCTTTACCCGGACAAGTACTCTCCCTTTAAACCGGCTGAGCCCCTTGGGCGAGACCTAATGCCCCACTTTACGAAGCACCGCTATCCCTAATGGAAATTCGGATTTCGCGCGTGTATGATTAGAGGGGTCGGGATAACCATATCTGTATCGAGAATATGATATAGATGTATATATACCATCTATAGATATAGAATACATGAGACTTGATCATTTTCCTACAAACACTGTTCCAAAACGTCAAACACCGACGAATTACCTACTATTTGTCAAAAGATCCAAAACTAAAAATCAGCGAAATACCAAAATTCAGACTTTGCTTCCAGGCTAATGATTTATGATGCTTTTTCCGTGCAACAATCGTGCTTACATTAACAAAACGAAATCTATTTCACAGCCTTAATTTTTCCAGTATTACTGAAAAATATTGCTCATTGTTTATCATCGCCTAAATTATCTAAAGTCTCGTGCAGTAATATAAATTTTCCGCGACGTCTTTACCAACTACATCGATTGGACAATATAACTTAATGCTGGTGACACGGTGCAACATTTGTACCACAAAGTTAATTGCAAAATGATATTTTCCAGTGCAATCTCAACGCTTCGCAGTCCATGATGTATCCAAATTACACACTCAGTAACTGTGAATGCAACGTACAAATAGAATGACTTGCAGCTGATCGTTAAGCATTACTTCTTTTTTAAAATCTTACCTTATTAACTACAATCCGATAAGACGTTCTGTGTGGATAGAATATATACTGTTCGACACAGTCTAAAAAGGGTTATTCTTATTTACTGAAGTCTCGTTCTGAAAAGTCAGAGCGTAGAAATTGCTGATACCATATCTCTCAAGAAAGAACAATTATCAGTAACGCTTAGCGATTGAGATTGCTGCCGCTAACGATATGTGTTCGTATCTATACGACCCTTTAAGCTAACACAGAACCATGCTATCATTTTATGTTTGTTACTAAATAGTCAGCTCATCTAGGATAACGATAAACGTAGTACGTCAATACTTGTGTATGTTATCTAACGCCCGCAACAATGTGCCCTGTAAATTCTAGCTCTGCCCAGCAAGAACAACCAGCCAAATGATGGCATTACCGATTTCATAAACCATATTTATCACCCATTATTACAAAGGAGGCTTGGAAAATTTCCTCTGCGACAATTTCACAAATCGGCAAAAATTGGGCCAAATTTGGAGAAAATCGACACAAATTGGCAAAACTTGAGTAAATTATTAGAAAAAAAGTTGGGCTAATTGGCAAAAGTTGGGAAAAATTTGGAGAAGATCGACACAACTTGGCAAAACTTGAGGAAATTTTTAGAAAAAAACTGGGGCTAATTGGCACAAAAGTTGGGAAAAAAGTTACCACAATTGGGCAAGTATGAGCTCATAAAAATTTTAACTTTCTGCTCCACACTCCTGCTCAAGCATTTACAGTACTTAGGGTAACTACTCGCGAGTATCTTGAAAGCACAATACGAGTTATTGTTGAGCAGATTACAAGTAGCGTGCGTTTCCAATACGAGTGCAATTATCGGTTGCAGGCGAAAATCCGGTGTCATTGAAAGTCTATGTGAATTCCATTCTTATATTAAGATTATTTTATGTTTTTGTTATGTCGTTATTCAGTAATACCCATAGCCACCCTACACTCTATATATATCATTTGTTTGAATTTTTTTAAAGAATGCTTCTTTTAATCTTTTTAGAAGAAGTAAATTTCAAAGTTCAAAGAAAATTTTTTTATATTTCAATGAATAAAATATTTTTGAGTCATTTTTATGTGGAATTGCAAAGACATATTTTCTAAGAATTAAATAACTTTTTCTACTTCCCATATCTAGCTGACATGGTATTGATATATACCTATTCGCTGCATACAGAGTCGCTTGGTGATATTTGTTCGGTTCAGCGGCACCACATCAAAAATATCATACTGCAGTGACTTAGTCTTATATCTATAACTATGATATGACCCAGCACTTATCTAGGAGAATGCAGCGAAAGCAGTGGTGTAAATTTTAATATCTGGGAGGGGGGGTTCGGAAAAATCAGAATGTTATTAGCGTTCAACTTATCGGAGCTTCACACGTTGTAGTAGACCTATAGCTAGGGGGGTGGGGTAGGGAAGGCGGTGCCTCGCGTGTGACTATCCGTGCCCCACTGTGACCGATTGCAGAGAATGAAGAGAATCGGCGATCGAGATATGGACCTTATAAATCTCGATCAACTCTTCTAACTATATAGAGGTATATATGTCGATATACATACGTATTTATGTTACGAGGGCTTATTAACCTAAGTATTATATGTTTCTTAAGACTTACACTACGCCCATATACTTATAGAAATATAACCGTTAAAAACTGACATAAACAGTTAGCATATTAATCAATGTCCGTAGGAATACGAGATGACTGCAATGTTTTTTTCAAATAAGGGTTAATAGCAAATGAATATAGTGGATTTCGCAGCCCGACTGGGTCCATACTAAAGAGGTGGGATGTTTAAATATCACCACGGGTGCGCAAAACTAGATTTGACGTAGAGACATTTTTTCACGATGCAACCTCTAGAAGCAAAACCAATTTTACTCTGCCAACCAACGCAGTGTTTATTTAGCATTGGCGAGATACTGAATTTCTAGGAAAAAGTGCGAGCGCTTTGTGATATTCCGCATTCCCCTAAATACCAAGCACTCTATATGTGCGGATCGAACCTAAAGCTTTCTAAAAGTGGGGGGGTTGCCATAACGAGAAAACCTTGTTGTCAAAATTATGAGGAGGGGGTGAACCCCCAACCCCCCCTAAATCTACGCCCATGAGTGAAAGAGACTGAAAGTTTACTTGCTTAATTTTATAGATGCCCTAATAATGAATTAGTGCTGCGTGTAAAATAATTATGAAAATCCTTATCCACGCAGCGCTCGTAATTGTACAATTTCAAATTTTAAATGGAATCAGTGAATGGTTCACATACTTCGTGCATTCCGCTACATACATAGGTAGTATTTCGCCACATAACTGTAAATATAGCTGCGTATTTTAGCTAACAGCATCGTATTCTCTGTTTACGATTTAAGCCCGGTCACGGTATATTACTACCAGGTCGTTGCTCGGATCTGGCCAACTACGTCCTGGATACTTGAGCAAGGAAGCTTAAAGACAACACCACTTCCGCCCTCATCGCCAACGGGCCTAGTGTTCAATTACGCAACTGAACTATCGTCTGATCACCGAAATAATTTCACATTATCTTGGTCAGTTCCTAAATCAATTGGTGGCTCTCCAATAACTCACTACCAAGTTTACTACCTCAACAACAAACAAAATTCAAAATCACGATGGAATACAGTCGTGGTTACCGGAGAAATATGGCATGTGCCAAATGATCTCACATGCAGAGGGTGCGCTGTATCCGTAAGTTGTTATTTTACTAATGATTATCGATATATATAAGATAAAGTTTGTGGTCTTCACAAAAGAACAACCGTGGTGTACGCACTGCTCCGTAACTTTTACTCTCTCGTAATCTCATGTGTGCGCAATCCAGCTATTATATTATTCAAATTTGACATTATCAACAACGCAATCAGTCTAATTAAGTTAAATAAATAATTTAAAAATTAATAGCATTATGTTGTTTTTCACAATATCCTTCTAAAGTTTTACTGAAATTTATCTATGCAGAACGCACCGGGTGTATTCAAGTTCTAGTAAAGTTTAGAAAATAACTGCTGAGATTGTAAGATATAACGTGTTTAAAAATTGGCTATTGATTGAACTCAAACATTTGTATTTTTAGGCAAAGGTTAGGGCAGCCAATGATGCAGGATACGGGTCATTTAGCACAGTAGCTACAGCAGAAGTGCCTAATAGCGGGTTATCCACGAAACAAAATAATATTGTTATATCGACTGTTTCTGTATGTATAATTTGTTTGGCAACTTTCGTGATTTGCTTAGCATTTTACGTAAAACGCAGAACAAAACAATCAAATCGAATTGACATACCGGATGAACTGCAAAGTATCCCAAGAATTCGTCTGAATAAAATTATGCTGATGCAACAATTAGGCAAAGGAAGTTATGGCACAGTGTACGATGCATGGGTTATTGGTCCAGCTATAACGGACAATCGTGATGGTCAAATAGTTACATCATCATATCGGAGCAAACAATTACCTAAAAGGATGGCATTAAAGACGTTAAGCAAAAAAGCAACTATAGAAGCACAGGCGGAGATAATCCAAGAAGCGATGATGATGCGGACTCTTGATCACGAAAATATTGTACGATTGCACGCAATCTGCACTGATTGTTCACAGTTTTGGTTGGGATTGGAGCTTATGGCGGGTGGCGACTTGTTGAAAGCTCTAAGATCTGTGGAACGAGAAAGTGGAACGGCTAAGACTGATAATAAATCAGAAAACGACACTATAATAAGCCGATCACATGATCATACAAATAACACACTAGAACAAATCAAATTTGGATTTGCGGAACAGCTTCAATTAATTTATCAGTTGGCTGGCGCGTGTTGCTACCTGGAATCGAAGGGTATTATCCATCGCGATATAGCGGCACGTAACTGTCTCGTGGCGGAAAAAGGTCTACCCAAAATGAATTATCGAAGCGGAACTGGGCTTGTAAAGCTGTCAGACTTTGGATTAGCGCGGTATTGTAGTGCTGACTATGAGCTAAAGAACTATTATCGAATTTCGAGTGGAGGTAAAGTTGCCGCAAGATGGAGTGCACCAGAAGTATTATCTGGACAGAAAACAACTCCTAAGTCTGATGTCTGGTCTTTTGGTGTGTTGGCGTGGGAAATATTCAATCTCGGTCTTCAGCCGTTCCAGTCGATTAAATCTGAAGTTCAAGTTGTCCGACACGTACTTCGCGGAAACACGCTACAATTGCAGCTTCCGGAATGTCCGAGGGAAACTGCCGAATTGATTTCGTATTGTTGGATATTCGATCCAATACAGCGTATTTCTTTCCCAGAACTTCGAATTTTGATTGAACAACTGATGTTCAAAGTTAAAAGTAATTAGATTTTAACTGGTTTTTGCCTGCGAATAGGTTGAAATAGTCTCTATATCCAATAAAAATCACCAAATGATAATCAGCATACCGTTATATGGCCACTTAAGCTATGAAAACTGAACAATTATTTTCCAATATGCACCGTAGCTGCGATTTAACAGCAAGAGTTGCATCGTTCATAAACGATAGTAGTTTAAAGCAATTGTAAATTAACCTCTGCAATGCAACCAACCTGATGTTCTTCTGTTTTATGTCTAACTGCATTCTACTTTGAAACTGTAAACTTAATTTTAAATTACAAGATTTCCGCTTTATCCAATACCTAAATGTTCACTTCTTGAGTTTATAATAATATATATAATTTGTTAAGACTGGGTCCTATTTTAAAACCAGTAAATAATTCAAAGCAATTAATGAAACATTTCTTTAATAATTTAACCCTTACAACATAAAAAATACGAGTCTCGCAAGTTTTGTTTAGAAAACCCTGATATTTCCGGCATTGTAGTATTTAATGCAATGAAAATTATTACGCTATTAGCAAATTGCCACAATAGCCATAAACATTGAAACTTAACAGTATGGTTCAACAGAACTAACTGGACATTGTATATTGACACAATTCGAATGTGTATCACACATGACTTTGTAAATTTAATAGATAAATATTCGTAAAACAAGCGTTAAAATTTCGTGCAAAATGATGCTGACAACAGCTAGTAGCATTGCATACACCGACACCACCAGCACATATAGCGCGTTCAGGCACGTGATCTTTCCGCAATAAAATAATATCATTGATATAGAAATAGTCATTTGTGATAAACGTATAGGTATACTTAATATTCAAACGAATACAAGAATGCGGTCCCATGCTAAATACTCAGTCCCTAATGAACTCTTGGTCCATCCAAATTTTACCATTTATGGGATAACGGTAATAACTGAATCCGAAAAAAATCAACTGAAAGATGGCTTCACTTTTCATGCTACGTATAGTATATATAGTTATATTCCCGAAACAGCTTCTACGGGGCAGTAAAATCATATTACCATTTTCGGCGGAAAACTAATTATCTAAATCGTATTATATCAATTAGAGACTACACAAATCTACATCTTGAGATGGATGTCTCCGCAGGTTTTTAGAGCAGTCTATTTAAAGGCATCGTTAATTTTTATACAACAAGCTAATTTCAGTTCTGTAAATTGTAATATGACTATGTGGTGTTAAATACTTGTACACTTGGTTAATGCCATTTTTAGCGGGTAATAGATTCAGTTTACGTTCAAATATGAGCAGATAAGAATAACGCATTCTTGTATTCGTTTGAATATTAAGTATACCTATACGTTTATCACAAATGACTATTTCTATATCAATGATATTATTTTATTGCGGAAAGATCACGTGCCTGAACGCGCTATATGTGCTGGTGGTGTCGGTGTATGCAATGCTACTAGCTGTTGTCGGCGTCATTTGCACGAAATTTTAACGCTTGTTTTACGAATATTTATTAAATTTACAAAGTCATGTGTGATACACATTCGAGAATATGTAAATATAATGTCCAGTTAGTTCTGTTGAACCATACTGTTAAGTTTCAATGTTTATGGCTATTGTGGCAATTTGCTAATAGCGTAATAATTTTCATTGCATTAAATACTACAATGCCGGAAATATCAGGGTTTTCTAAACAAAACTTGCGAGACTCGTATTTTTTATGTTGTAAGGGTTAAATTATTAAAGAAATGTTTCATTAATTGCTTTGAATTATTTACTGGTTTTAAAATAGGACCCAGTCTTAACAAATTATATATATTATTATTAACAAAGAAGTGAACATTTAGGTATTGGATAAAGCGGAAATCTTGTAATTTAAAATTAAGTTTACAGTTTCAAAGTAGAATGCAGTTAGACATAAAACAGAAGAACATCAGGTTGGTTGCATTGCAGAGGTTAATTTACAATTGCTTTAAACTACTATCGTTTATGAACGATGCAACTCTTGCTGTTAAATCGCAGCTACGGTGCATATTGGAAAATAATTGTTCAGTTTTCATAGCTTAAGTGGCCATATAACGGTATGCTGATTATCATTTGGTGATTTTTATTGGA
>JASANE010021800.1:0-53765 GCA_030248225.1 Trileptium ribeirensis
ATATCAAATGCTACGAATTGAGAGAACTGTTTATTGCTGTCATAAGCGGTAATATAGTAAAGCACATATAACGACGACTGACAATTGAAAATTAAACATGGATCTAGGATATTCTTGCTCGAGAAATCTTAAATTCAAATGCAACTTTTAGAGGCATAGGTGAAATGTATACATTATGCGGGGTAATAAGACGGTAGGGGTTACAACCTGGACGGTCGGACCCTCCTCTGCGCGAAGGCCCTCTGACAAGCCCCCTCCCTCTCTAGAGTTTTCTCCGGTTTAACTGCTGCATTCAGGATGATTATTGGTTGTTTTGTCAGCATGTTCACCTGGATCTTAGATTTCTTTACGGTTGGCTTAAGTTTAGAATTACGACCTTCCACTATCAATTTGTCACGATCTCCACAACTGAAATCCAAATTCAGCCACAGTAGCAAATCAGTATGGAGGTGTTAACGCTACGAAATGAGAGATTGAAATATGCTTTAAAGGAACAAGACTTGTGAATCTTATCTAAACTAACTGCAGTTCAAGATAGTGAATGTTTCACTTTCTTTAGCGTGCGCTATCTAGATGTCTGTGTTGTGCCTTTCGAAAAAGTAAACGACTAATTAAACTCTAGGTGTGGCAAACATCATGGGACCTGGGTCTGATCACTGTCATAATATCCTTAAGCGGAAATCATTTCGTTTAATGGTATTTGCAACATGTATGTAATATCAATAAGTGTATGTTTTTAACTATTAGTATGTGTGTAGCCGGTGTTTGTAGCAAAAGTAAAATTGCAATAAACCGCTATGTTTACCAAGAAATTTAAATTTAGATTTATAAATTTTAAATCAAACCATTTCTGAGTCTACAATATTGTCCTAAGATTGTAAATGTGCCACAGCTGTACTGCTCGACGTCAAACCTTTGACACTACAATCAGTCAATAAACAGTATACATGTACATACCGATCCCATGTAGTGAACCCCGGCGCCACGGTTAGGGAAATTACTGGGATATCAACTTTTTTAAACGGTAATGCAAAAATTATACAGTTTTTTGTTTTTGTTTAGAAACAGTACTTATATATACCATTGGGTGTTTATATTTTCGCCGGGGATGTAGCGATTAAATATTGGAACATTATAAATACAACAGCTATAACTAACGTAATTACTCAGAGCCGTCGTTAAAATTATTTGCTGTAGATTTCTTATTATACATTTGCTGCTTAAATGAAACATATAGCTGAAAAACAAACGGAGGTTGATGTATACGCGTATAAAATAGGTGTATTAAATGTAAACAACATTGTGTCTTCACTACATGGTCAACTGGTTATAAAATCAGTAAGGCACGTATATCCGAAGATGTACGTTCAGTCGTATAAGGTACGTGAGCATCTAAAGATTTATATACGTACAATTCATATAATCTTGAGCCGTATAAATGTGAACAATTTATTATGTCTAGTTTACCATGCCTATCAATATAGACAGATGACTAAGCAAGATACAATAACCTACAAGAAAATTCATGCAAAATTTTGCACAACATTTTAAGTATGGAAAAAAAGAGATTACATACAAAAATTACTTACCTTCACACGCCGATGTACGACCGGGTTTCATTCCAGCGGCACATTGTATTGGAGTACAAGAGCCGTCGCGTTTGCTAATCGTATGACCGGGTGGACACCGTTTCTTGATACAACGAAATGAACCTTCCGTATTTTTGCATGTATAACGTGGAACTTCACAATTATGAATTCCAAGCGCACATTCGTCGATATCTGTACCAAAGGTTAACAATATGTGGAAAAATATATAATATCAATATATAGATAAGATTAATGTGTATGACTATACGAATTAGATTTAATCAAGCCTTAGCCAAACAAAAAATTGACAAGCCATACGAATGCTTGTAATATTCCTTTGCAAAAAAGCCACGTTTTGACGTCGTTAACTGGAGTAGTTTCTACTTGTACATTTTTACTGGTCCTGTACTGAAATTCCCAAATTTTTGCGTTCATTACACGGCTTGGAACTGAAATAGGTACGCAGGCTCCCCGTGGATCGTTCAAACCCACTGACTCGCTGCTGATCATTCGTCAGTTGAACCGAAATTCCTGATAGATAAAATTTAGCATAGAGTAGTGTTTGAAACAAAATTTCTAAAAGGGTATTCTGATTTCTGCTGACTGATGTCTATGAAAATTATATAGAACAGAACAGTTATCACAGTAGTTGGAGGTATTGTGTTTTTTGTTTTTAGAAGCTATTTTTTCCTAAAGGCCTATCCATTGGAAGAAACTTAACCCTTTACTTAATTACTCGTTTGCAATTCCATAAGCGTTGAACAAACTGTTCTCGGTGCGATGACCCGAACTCGGATACTGTGGTTTAGAGTTGCGCTTCATAACCACTCGGACATCACGACCCTGTAGGTTGGATTCTTAAGGCTCTTCACAACGCGAGCACACAACAATACGCAGTGAGACGCACGCTACTCGACGAACTAAGTTTGCGCACTATGTTGTATCGTTATTAAATTCCGTAGAGCGACTACATGAGATAAAAAGTTAATGTCAAACTCTGCTCCTTACAGATCCGTAATTTACAACAACCTAACAAATTATGCAACAACATCTGTTACAATGCTCTTACATTCAACTATCTCTTCGACAACTCAACTACTCCAATTTTGTGCCGTAAATTGGCGATAATCCACCATTTTTGTATTAAGCCATACACGACGGCGGTCGGTCATGCCTGGGGGGGGGTCGCGGCCATCGCAGCGGGGGGGGGGTAACCCCCCCTGGCCGGCCAAATTTTCCTAGGGGGGGTTGGTCATGAGGACCTTTTTTTCTTGTTCCTAGCGGCCATATTTTTCGCCTATGAGCTCGGTTTCTGCACTAGGGGAGGTAACCCCTGGATTTTCGGCCTCCCGGGGGGGGAGGTCCGGACCTTAGGGGGTTACCCCCCTGCCGCCGTGTATGATTAAGCTATTAAACAATCAGCTTTATAGAAAGGAGGATTAACCTTTAATATTATTTTAACAAGCATATAATCTCTTAGTTGTGCTTTATCTACGTCTGGCTATGTACAACCGAAACCTGCGACACCACCCATCCAAAGAAATTTTCGTTTGTTTATGAGTTATATATGTCTAGTTGGGATTGCTTTAATGCTGTCTTTATTACATACCTATGTGTCAAGATTTACTATTAGGCATTCCTTTTTGCTTTTTTGTTCGACTTCTGAAATAACATAAAATAAAGCCCACTTTTCTAGGTAGTTGGGAATTCACGCTAGTTGCGCCTTTTATTGTTTTGGCTACGTTCAACCTGAAGATGTGAAGCCGACGGACTAAGCAAATTTCTGTCAAGTTTTTAGCTATACCTTCTTTCGATTAATATACCTATTCGCAGTGTTATTACGTAGCTAGGTCTCACTATTTTGTAATATGTTCAGTATTTGTTTTTGCTTATATTTTGGCTTTACTAATAAAATTATCTAATTAACTTATACAAATAAAATTAACAAAATCCTTATTACCGCAAGGATTGGGCTAAATATCCAATTTTCACAGTAGCAACGATTTGGCCGAATGAGGCCCTTAGTATACAATTATATCTGAAGATGCTATAAAGATACTTCTGTCGGTGAACTAACTACTGTGAAAACTGAAGTGACGAAAAATATGAAAAAATAACCAACAGAAGAATGCTTGCAGTGATCGAAAGCAGATTATTAGGGTATCGATTAACGTCATGACACAGCCTTTAGCATCGAAAGAGATCGCAAAAGACACAATAAGCAAACTTGATAATTATTCTTTAGCGGAATTGGTTATAGATAACAATCTTATATTCCAATTTAAATGTGATCCCACATATGCTAACTTTCTGCTTTCGCCATGCTAAATTTGCTTATTAAATAGATTCCACCAGGTGGATTTGCAAATTGGCCCAAACCACTCTGAAGGGCGTAACGTTACGTCATGGAAAATAACAGCTTAGTGCAGCGGGTTTGGGGGACGACAGCTCCCTGGTTTAGTCTTTGAGTTATTCTAAAAACTCATATAAAGAATCTTAACTCAGACTATACCTTGGGGATTACGCTTAACATTTGAGGGCGATGCTGCCTGCGTATTGCTTACGTCAGTTAGATTGTCTCTGGAATGCAAATTTGTTACGATCAGTTTTGCACATTTAGCAAGCAATACATAGCCTGACGAAAGGCGAAAGTAATGTTGGAGCCAAAATATTAAACTAATTATTTATAACTGAAATATATAATATCCTGCTAAATAACCAATAAATTATTTAAATATAAACCCTCAGGCACTATGGCAGCGTGGAGTCCAAAAAATTTAAAATTCACGTCAGTAAATCGGAACTTTCATACCGATACAATTTTCACCGTGATCCAGGTAATAACCAGTTCCACAGCTCAGCGTCCGTAGGCATTTGAACGATCCAACGTTGTTGACACATCGTTGACTGTCGGTACAGGTGTGCAAATTTAGCAGACATTCGTTGATATCTACAATGTATTCAGATAGTTTTTAAACTGGGACCCAACAATGTCTCGTGCGATTGGTTTTAGACATTTTTCTCTTGCTGGCCCGTCAATAGCCATGGACAATGTTGAAGCAGCTAAATCTGTAGCTATAATTCAGTTAATTAAACGCGTTTGGTTTACAGGATTCACCAAGAATCTGACACTGATGTGGACTTTGTCGGGCAGTACATGGTTCATAGCGTGACAGAAACGCCACAATCTGAGAATAAATGTTAATGTTAAGCGATAATTTATATCGTGGCTTATAATATGCATCATAAAGAAAAAATGTACAATAATTCGCACAAACCAGCAGCAAAAGTAGGTTGGCCAGCGCAAAATATTAAGTTTGAAAATCTTTTTGATCGCTATACTCTAAATTTATTCGAAAATATCGAAAAAAACAATATAAACCATATTACGGCAGACATCATAAATATTTTTAACGTTAGGCCCAGCCCGTATTTCGCCAATATATGACACCGTATATTCAGAAAAATTCACTGAATTCAGTAATATTTGCTGTAAGGAATATCTTAGCGAATCAGCTGCTAAATCATGATTGAAATCGTAGCAATAAGTTGTACGGCTTAGCTAAGAATGAATTATAATTGGACCAACGGACCCAAAAGTAGAGAAAGTGTTAACTCTGTTATAATTTATGATCTGAGTTTCTTATTATCCTTTGCACTCTTGTGGATTTCCGGATTACTTCAGATATCGAAATATGAAATTAAGCTTACTGTTCTTAAGACAACTGATTTAAAATACAACTACCAGTTCATCTAATTTGCTATATATTAATTGTAATAGAATATTAGAATTTAAACACGCACTTCCATGCATTTTAAATATTAATTAAACATTTGTTTAAAATGATTTAAAATTCTCAATGTAAAAATATATTATGCTATCTATAATGTTTCCCATATGCTTTCGTTAGTTAATTTATATGGTTTCTAATTTTTTTCTTAAAAAGATCTGTGAGTTGTTTATAAAGTGAAAACATTGGCAGAAAATTGAAACTTTCACTTTCTACTGGTTCCTAATTGTATTTAAAATTTTTTAAAATATTGTGCTCGTGTAGAGTGCATGGTTACACTAATGGAGCAACTGATTTACTAAGCAAAATGCATAAATTTCTATACAAGAAAGCACACAAGATACAGATAGGATTGCATCAGACGTGGGCGGATATCCACGTGAATTGTCACAATATCAGGCGCAACTAATATATCAGAAAGTCTCATGTTGTGTTCACGTGTTCATTGTTTCTGAGTTCACATGTTGATGTGTAGCCAAACTTTCGTTAGTTGATTTACATTGTTTCTAAATTTTTACTCAAAAAGATCTGTTAGTTGTTTATAAAGTGAAAACATTGGCAGAAAATTTGAAAATTTTAATTTCTATTGGTCCCCAATTGTATATGAAAATTTTGTAAAATCTATCGAATTATCAAAAAATCATATCCAAACCAATATCGGATTGCGTAGTTGGCTCTTAAAGAAAATATTTGAAAATGTTTATCTTATTAAATGTATTTTAAGTGGAAATAACACGTTAAAAAGTTTTTTAAACACCACTCACCGACACATGTGGCGTCGTCTGTTGGTTGCTTGTAGCCGTTCGCGCAAAAACACCGATAACTGTCACGTACTAGTGCGCAATAATGGGGAGGGCCACATGGAAACGGTAAATCTCCACATGTTGAGTCGTCTAAAGATAAAAATGAAGTGTACACTGAAATTTAGGCTAGAGTTAGTTAGTTATTTTAGTTTGCTAACGATAAAACGCTGTTTAAAATGTTTCATGACAAGGCATTCAAAGGGAATGGGATTACAAAATGTTTTAAGTGTTATAATGAATGATATTTTTTTAGAGTTAATTTGTGTTAAGGTTGATTCTTAAGAGCAAATTTTTGTCACGACATTGCTTTCGACATTTTTCAGGCTCTACATCATGTATGCCGCCAAGTAATAACCACGTAAATAACAACTCTATCACTTGATTAACCCTGTTCTACTGAATAATTTTAGCCTAATACAGAATAATTATGGCCTAGTAACAGATATATTTTTGGGGTATAATTAGGACCTTGTCGCAGTATCGCCCTCCAATATGGCGACCGGCCTGCGGTGCGAAACTACGTTTAAATACCACTACGCCATGGGACATGTGAAATTCCTGTTTAATTTCGACAGCCGCGCTTGTTACTAATAAGTGTTAAACATCAACGAAGTATCCAGCGATACATTGTCTGTGCATAATGTTCTAACTACAGATGTTATTCATCATTCAAAATTCACAATGCCTATGCAGACACCGCTATACTGTGTGTAAAGTGGGTAAGAACGTTGTCATCCGTTTTAATCCTTTCATGCCTAGTAGGTCCAAATGGACCTAACGCACATTGCGAGTCGCTGTGTTTTCTGCGTTTGTCGTATGTCGTACGTTTGAACGTGCGTTGTTATTCGCTCACGCTGTGAGGTGCCTTACGGAACCGAGCAACAGCTCCCCGATAGCTCAGTGGCTTGCGTACACAAGTTTCACCCATACGTCCCGGGTGCGATGCCTGGCACACGCTTGAGTTTGTCAAACATTGCACGATACACAAATAATTCCGGCATGAAAGTGTTAATTAAAAATTAACCTATCGTATATTGAATTAAAAATTAACCTTCGCATAACTAATCCTTCCATGCCTATTAGGTCCAAATGGACCTAGCGCACATTGCGAGCCGTTGTGTTTACTGAGTTTGCAGTATGTCGTAAATTGAACATGCGTTGTTATTCGCTCACGTTGTGAGGTTCTTTAAGGAACCGAGCAACAACTCCCAGATAGCTCAGTGGCTTGCGTACACAAGTTTCACTCGTTCGTCCCGGGTGCGATCCCTGGCGCAGGCTTGAGTTTGTCAAACATTACACGAAATACAAATTAATTCCGGCATGAAAGGGTTAATTAAAAATTAACCTATCGCATAACTAATCCTTTCTTGCCTACTAGGTCCAAATAGACCTAACGCAAATTGCGAGTCGCTGTGTTTACTGAGTTTTCCGTATGTCGTACATTTGAACACGTAATAGTTGTAGCACAGCCATCGTGCGTTAAGTGATTTGTACGCACAGTTGTGACGAGTTCAGATGAGTGCGTTAGCACGAGTTTGAACGAGTTAAATAACACAACCGTGCGTACAAATCTGTTAACGCACGCCTATCTGTGCTACAAGTGACTTGTAGCACAGCTAACTTAGCTAAACGTGCGTTAACATATTTCGTTGTACGGCTTTAATTTTATAAGCTGTGGTACAAGTGTTGTTACTCGCTCACGTTGTGAGGTTCTTTAAGGAACAACTCCCAGGTAGTTCAGTGGCTTGCGTAGACAAGTTGCATCCGTACGTCCAGGGTGAGATCCCCAGAACAGGATTGAGTTTGTCAAACATTGCACGATACACATATTAATTCCGACTTGAAAAAGTTAAGGAAAGCATAGTGTGTATATTAGCAGTTGACTCAATTTGCGTGCTATATTTGTGTTTGGGGTGGCGAAATGGTTAGTACAAAGCAATAAAAATGCAGCCATAGCGAACGTTTTCCTTTTTTGTTAAAGAGTGGGCTGCGGCTAAGAGCTGCTATTTCATTTTTGGATCACTAAACTTTCTTATTATGTTCTTTCGTCAATGTTCCAAAATATCCAATAAAATGTCAGTGCTAGAAAGATCACTTTCTAAACCAACTTTAGATTCGATAAAAACCAATAATGTAGAAATTAAACAAAAATGAAGCGGCTCCCCCACTTGATATATATAAACGTCCTGCGCCTGGCGCAGAAACCTACAGTGACCAAGCAACTGGATTATCGGGACCTAGCTTCGAATCAGATTCGGTATCGGAACATAAGATAATTTCTCTGTATTTCATTTCGGATAAAATAAATTATTAGCGATAAAACATCCCTCAAAAGCCCTTGGAACTAGTAACTTTAATATAAGACTCAGCACGTTACTAACTGTTAATACAGGGCTCCTGTCCCAAGAGTGCATTTTAAATCAAATCAGTATCCGGTTACCTTGTTAATGAGACAACTAAGGCAGTCGTAATGAAGTGTGACCATACGTTTTGCAGAATATAATAGCTATTCGGAAATGTCATAAGTTGTTATAACAGATTATATATAACGAGCTCCGAATTGGTAGGGGTAATATTAGTGTATAAAACTAATTTTGAGGGATTTGATTTCGCTTATAAAATAATTTCAAATCTTTATCAAAGATATTTATACCGCTCGATCGAAGTTTACTTTCAGATAGCTATACTTGCAAAACTGTAATTACCTGTACTGTTGTCACCTGAAGAAGGCCATGTAACCTAGTCGTTTCATAGGAAGAAAACAACAACCAATCAAAACGATTTCTTAAACAGTTTACTGGCTAAACAAGTTTGTGTATCGTGCAACATTTGACACACTCAAGCCGGAGCCACAAATCGAGCCGGGATTGTTTGGCTGCAAGCGGCTTGCGCGAACCACTGAAATAGTTGCTCTTCTTCGGCTCCGCACGAAGTACAACAAAGTCAATTAAAACAAGAGAGTTTAGACTCGAATCGCAATAAAAGGTTTGAAAGGTGCACGCAAACAACTGACCAACAACTGCACTAGCACATCGCAAGCTAGGGTGAAACGAAGCGAGCGCAGTTTCATGTATGGTTGTCATAAGTGTAATCATATGACAAACAGGGTTTGAGTTTAATGTATATATGTATCGGCACAAAACTCTGAAGGGAAAATTTCAAATTTTATATTGATCATTTTATATGATTTGAAAAACACCGCCATCGCATTCTGCGTGTCACACAACTATAGTAGCTTATGTAAAGGCGCACAAAACCACGCATAGCCAAATCAATGACGATATATTAAATTCTTTCCGTAAATGGCGTTGGTCCCGTCGTCTTTAACCCCATGTAACAGCCCTAAAATGATACGGTATCGCCACATTCGTTGTTCAACCAGTTGTTCAATGTCACTAAAAGTTATACAGATCGTTCTTAATGCTCTGAAAGCAACAAAATACCAAAGAAATTAGGATAAACTATGTTCCAGAAATCGGGTCCGTCGACGCTAAACCCATTGAAAACTGCTGAAAATCATGAAATACAGAATATGAACTCGATGTTGGTAAACCAAATATTCAGAGTGCCGTAAAACCAAAATATAGGCCACTCTTATACCGTCCATACAATGCACAACGAAACAAATAAAAACACACTATATTCTGGAAACCGGGTTTGACGAGTGTAAAACCTAGATACTTTGAAAAGGTACAATATAGTCAAGCTGGACTCCAGATAACAAAGTCACCATATTCAGTACAGCTGATAAGGTAATAGGCACTCGTTATAAAGTAGAAAACACGGAATAACTTGTCGAAATTTGAAAAATCGATTTTAGTAAAGCGTCGATAAACTATATTCGGGTAAATAGCGTTACAGGGAGTGGTCCTACAATAAAAGTGTTGTGGGGCAAAGTTGCAGATATCAATGAGCAGATCTCGGAAGGAGGTCTCCGTTTATCGATGTAAACTGTATCGCGTCGAACATCTAATATGTCACTGTATACCGCGTCATTGGTTTATAAGGAACGTGGCTTAAAAATCGAAATATAATAATATTACTCCTCGAAGAGTGATCGGAAATGTCAAGTTCCCCCAGAACTATCGCTTCCTACGGCTAAGTCCAAGCCAGTCCAAGTCTAATCTTAAAAACTGGCTTACCCCGGGCTCACAGTTGAAAAGCAAATTTATGTCTTGCGGTACGTGTGCCCACCCACTACTGTTATAGGAGGACATGTAGCAATCCAAAATTTGTAGCTAACGATTTCAAACTTAATAGTAACTTACGGACAAATTTGCATCTTAAACTTTTGTGCTGCTTGGATGATCTTCTGAAACCATTAGCTTTATGCGCGGATAAACTTGAAAGTGACTTAAATTACCAGTCGATAAACGGTAATAGTCTTATAAGGCAATAAGCAAACAGTAAATTAAAGTCATTGTTTTGAAAAGGTATGGATTCGATTCAGTTTTTCGTTAACTGGACACTAGCAAAATCAAAATCAGTAGACCGAAAATGTAGCCTCAATTCAAACAAAATTAACTGCATTCCATTTTAAATTTGTACAAAACAGTTCACTTTCATCAATGGATTTGGACCTAGTGTAGTCGCTGTTGCCGAACAATGGCAACCCTTTATTTCAGCGACAAATTTACTTTTTTTCGCAAACGAGTCATTTTTCTAGAATGTTATCGATACACAAATTTATTCATTTTAAACCCTTGATTTGTTTTACGTTCAATTTCGATATAATGCTAAGTATTCTGTAACCGTTTTATGTGAAATGTCAAAATACGCTATTCCGTGAACACAGATTAAGCTATGCAACCGTGAAGGCGCGTGGTGAATCCTCTTGTGTCGGGTAATTTTTAAGCAAAAGACAAATACCACGTTGCTCTAGGTTGCCCAGTAAAATCAGCACCAGCTTGTAAAGAAGGTAGAACAAATTTCCATGTTAAACCCGCGATTCCTCCATGGATTGTGCTATAGCAACTCTGATTATTAGTGCCATGAAACGAGAGATGAGCATCCGCTCAGCAAACTATTTTAACACCACGTTGTCAAGCGTTTAAAAACTTGCTTTTATAATTAAACAAAATCCTGTAGATTATAATTATATGCTAAACACCGTTGTGTAAGACAAATAGGGTAGGATGCAGACGTGGCCGGCATCATAAATACCTCTGCGTTGTACGTGGACATGTTTACATATGTAAAGTCAACCTAGCGTTCAATGTCTACATTCCACATTGAACGAGTTATAATATATATCAATGGTGTACAAGGTACATCGACTCTGGGGCTAGGTGGTTCCGGCGAGGGTGCGGGTTCATGGCGACGGGCGTGAGCCAGAGATGTAGTCGAAATTTTTGGGAACTTATAATTTTCCCTGAAATTTTTGTCGATAATGCATAAATTTGGCAAAAATTTAGCTAAAACTCCTAGAATTTTGCTTGAGTTGCTAATATTTGTCTAAAATTCACAAGATTTCGGATGGAGCGCTTTGGACACGTATGAGGCAGATGGTGGCCTGGGAATGAGGGAGGAGATACGAGGCCTCATGAGCGCTACATTGTGGCTAGTCCCTTTGTAGGGTAACCCCACTCCTACTGTGACAGCACCTATGATATTATAACAAGTTTTATTATATAACAGCTTATTTCAAGAATGTACGTATGCACACACTAAAGCACAGAATACCTACCAACGCACTGGCCATCTTCGAGCCGATATCCTTCGCTACAGACTTCGGTTGGTAACTTGGGTTTTTTCGGCTTCACCAACTTTAGCTTACACCGATACGATCCAACGGTGTTGATGCAAACCTCAATTGTTTCATTACAAACCGATGTACTGTCGAGGCATTCGTTGATATCTGAAATATAAAGCGTAGCAGTATTTTGTTCAAAATAAAATGCTTTTATAAACTTTTTACTCTATAGGGTGTTTGTAATAATGATAAGCTCTCAACATATCATTGCAAGGCCAGCCTTTGTTTGATGACAAATTTTCTACCGTAAACACATAAACAAATCTGACAAGCCGGATCTTACAGGGTATACAGGATGAACACGACATGCAAAGATTATCTGTAAACTTACCTTAATTACCCTTGAAGTAAAAAAGAACCAAGAAACGGCAAACATCAGAGCTAAGCTATATGCAAGCCTCAATACTATTACCTATATCACGCTCGAGTCATGAGTTAGTCCGACTATAGATCGCAATTTGCAGCGCACTGCAGCACCTATTTTGACCATGGACAGTTGATTTGTTTCGATACTGACGAAAATTGAAAACCTTAGTCGCAAATTATACTTACACAAAATTTCCTTACAAAACCACAGACATAGTTTCACAATAGACAAAATCGATTTGAAGAAAAGACAAAATAATTCTTTTGCTTTTGAAGCTTCACAATTTTTAGAAAAAAATGAATATTTATTTGGAACATACCTAGGCATGTTCTTCCGTCAATGCTAAGCACAAATCCTTGTCGACACGAGCATACAACCGTTGATCCTCCATAGTAGTTGCATTGCTGATCGCAAAGATTTTGAGATTCGCAAATGTTTCGCTGAACAACTACTAATGGCGGTGCAACTACAAAAAATATAAATATTCTGCGTATGAGATCCAATGGTTTTAACTTTTTTAATACAAAGTTGATTAGGATCATTGCAATCAACGCATTAATAAATAAACTTAATTTTCAAAATAGTGGAATGTATTTTTAGAGAAGCTAGCGGTGACGAGAGCCTCAGCTAATGCCTTGCTGGAATCACAATGAATTGGGTGTGCAGTTCGGATACCAACATATTATTGAAAAATAATAAAACTTGTTTTCTTTATTTAAATTATATCTAACTGTTTATTAGGAACAGTTTTTATTCAACTATTTATCACCTGCACATCGGGTAAAGATTACCAAATGTATTTTGCGAAGCATTGCGTTAGCTGAATTTATCATGTGCATATACATTGGTGTATGCGTTGCTGCGAACTTGTTTTGTCAAGTTCAGTAGCGCTACAAAAACAAAGAGTTTAAAAAGAATACCGGTACTTTATGGAAATTTAGCTTTATTATTAAAATCGGATGACGAAAAATTGAAGGTGAGCCGTTTTCCATATGTAAGTTCCATATATTAATTATACATACCATTTTCTCATGTTGACGCGAAACTGTTGAATAATGCGATAAACGATTCTTGCGTTGGAAGCTTAGTCTCCTTCAACAATTTCGTTGTTCGGCACAAAATAATCCATGTGAATATTGCAAAACAACACAGGATTAAACTATCTGGCAAAGTTCAATCAATCAAACCATCAATCCAAAGCAGGCATTAGGGCCCACCCATACAATACAAACGACAGCGGTCGTCCATATCCATTTGCATATCTTACCGTTCATCTTTGTCCACCGTGAACCGTTTCTGGTATCGTTTAATGGGGCCATATCCCGTTTAAACTAAATTAACACCCGCTACGACCAACAGTAAAACTCAACGGGCAAATCTTCTCATCGTTTCACCATAACATTTTAAGCGTTGAAAATTGGATTTGAATTTCAAATATTGCTAGTACTATGATCAAAATTGTGAGACATTGCGTAAAATATGCTTATAAGATTATTGAATTAAATTCGGTGTTCGTGTGATATAAAACCAAGGCTATCTGAAAGAATGTCAGACCCAGACATGGATCGAAGTCCGACATCCCATGAGGGTAGCCGGGGCGACCAGGAGAAGAGGCATTTGGTGGGGCAGTTAGACAACTTGTCAAGGGGTGTAGCACGAGGCGTCGGGGTGGGGCGTTCGGAGTCTCAAGGGGTAATCTCGCTACGTCCTTTATCGCTCAGACTATCAGTACAAGGCTCGGATATTTCTGCAATGTTAAAATGTTTTTCAACTTAACTGTAGTATTGTCAGAATGAAAGGTAAAATTCAATGGTTATTGAACTGAACATGAAGGTTAAGTGCATACAATGCATAAACGACAGGCGAATAAGTAGTCGATGAAACAACCTCGACCGAAGTATAACGCAATAACTGTTAACACGAGCCATGCTCAAACATATGCGGTATTTTTGACTTCGCTGGAAGATATCACTTTTGTGATACGGCTGTTAAAATCAGCAGGATTGCTTTCAAAATTGATCAATGCATTATTGGTTTGAAATCTAAAATCGACAACATTTATATCAACGCTCAGCCTTGTTCTATCTATAAACATCCAGCTCCATCATAGCACAGGTTCAGAAAAAAACGACCCTGTTAAGTGTAGTTTATAGATTAGGAATTTTGGCGTGTGGGGCGGGCCGCCACCTCATTACAAACAGATCAGTGCGAGTCGAATAAGGCGACCAGCAGACCTCGAGCGGACCGACGTCGATGTCGAACAGGCCGCGACAGGGGACAAATTGCGGTCCGTACTCACGCCTAACCTACATCTAATATGGCCGAGACATTGATACAAAACATTTTTTCTGTTTCTGTCCTATTTTTAAAAAAATAACGTAATCGAAACCATTAAAATTCTTTAAAGAATGTCTGATTAGCAGGCCTTCTAAGAAAATGCTCCAATTGAGACCATTTGCTGCATCACCAGTACGGCGCCAAAACTGACATTTACGTTGTAAATGTCAAGCGGCACCACAGAACCAGTGGAGAACACTTGGACCAACACCAGGGCCAAAGTGGAAAGGACACGTCAAAACGGAAGCTAAACGCATGATAATTATTTCGTACACTAGCGAGATCATAGTGAATAAATGTGTTACATTAGGCAGAGTTTTAACGTAACCTCAACGGTCATTTAGTAAAAACAGTACGATAGTAGAATACGGCTATGAATGTTTAAATTGCAATATAGCATGACACATACCTCGCTATGCCGTTACGACTATGAACTTGGTTAAAACTACACTTTGTTATTGTTGTGCGTAATATTTCAATATTCATGTGGTTGCCCAGTACGACTAATAGTTAAAAAATCCCTGAGTAAACAGGAAGGTGAAGCGCTCTTATCGCGAGGTTCGATTCATTGTCGACCATACGATAATTGACCATCGTGATCTTCCACAAAATTTTAATAGTTCGATATGGTATTCAGGTCATCTCCATACCGATGTGATATGAACGTGTTTGGAACGAAGCCGAAAAGAGCCGCTTTGGCATTATGGTGCCATTTTAGAGCTGGTGCTACTGTAGTGGCACTTATGTAATGCTACTTTTGTACTTTATTACCATGCCTGTAATATAATTTCGATAACATCGGTGTAAAAAACAACGATTTTGTAAAATCATAAATACATATATAAACATACCAGTTTGAATATCAGGAAACCAATTGTTCCCGTTCAAGCTATTAACATTCCATCCATTGTTGTTCTGGTCAGTTTCAGCCACTATATTTCCGACCTTTTTATGATTTCCTAGGTTAGCTGCATTATTGTAATTTAAATTATCAACATTACCTAAGCTAGTATCATACGTATTATCGCTAGGATCGGGATTCGAACTAATTACGTTATCATCGGTTAATAAATCCGTATCCGTATGGTATGAATTACGGTTACTATTACTGTTACTATAAACATCATAATGTGCGTCGGTGTTTGTTCTTGACGATAGTACCTTATTACTACGACTATTAGCTGTATAATTGCTATTACCACAGCATTTATTAAAAGTTTCACGACAAAAGTAGCCAAATCGAAGAGGGGCAACACACGGCTCACTAGCAGCAACGAGATCTTTTGCTAAGTGACAACATTCACAACATTCCTGAAATTGCGAAGACACAATTAAACTAGATCTTTAGAACAAACAATCATTATGACTATAGCCGAAGTGGTATACCGTCTAAGAAATTACTATTATAAATCGTACATATATGTGTACTGTGTCAAACACTATTTGTGTGGTCTGGTTTACGAAACACATTTTGAGTACGAATTGCGCATACATTTGTAATGTACGAATTTGTTTGGAGTTTGATGCAGCGGCTTTCTCGTTTTGTTTATCTGAATTTTCAAATCCATTTGTATGAACAATTCGACTGTAGTTTGATCAGAAATTAGGACTTTATTGTATGACATACATATGCTTTGTTTAATTCCATCCAAACTTATGTGTAAGAAATAATACAATTATGTTTAAATTTATACGAATGATGCATAAATAATCATGCACATTTTGTGTTACAATTCGTGCAGATAGTGTTACAATTCGTGCAGATTATGTGCAATGCATCTTACGTTTGTTGTACTCAGTTTGTTACAACTTGTGTTGATATACTCATACATTACTGTATAAATAGGTAGGCAATTGATGTAGGATTTGTTCGACATACAATCGCCTGTATGTGTGTTGATTTCTATACAAAGTGTAACAAAATAATGCCGCACAATAATTGTGTGAAATTACCATTATATAAATTTTGAGAGAGTGGGTATATATAGGAAACCCGACAAATTAAGCATAAGTGTTCGATTCCGCCTTTATATATATATTTGATTTATCAGAAAACCTAACACCGCTCTCGAACTCCCAGTTCTAAAATAACAAAATTCTGAAAACTATAAAATAATGAGTTAAAACAAAGCAACATTATGGACAAAGAAAGCATAAAAATTTGGTGGAAGTGAAATACAAGCCATGTGCCTGGTATAACAGCATAAACTTAGGCTTTAGCCAGCGTCATTGTTATCATAACGGGCAGTGACCGAATTACCCGGGGCGATAGAGGGTGCTTCGGGTGTCGTCGTCGGAGGGATCAATCCGGCGGCCAGTGGAGATCGTCAGGCGGAGATAATTTTTCAAAATTGGTTGGGATTCAATTTTTTTGAATTTTTGTCAATTTTCTTATTTTAGCAAAAACTTTCCGCGTACCATAGGCGCGAAGGAACGGGGATGTGCAGAGCCTCAGGGAGGGTCAGACTATATTCCGGAGGGGGGGCTGCCGGTAACGCCGCGAACGAGATCCGAGCCTCAGAGATATAATTATAATTCTTTTCCTCCCCTATGAGCATCTATGGTTAGTATGTATGTCTGAGATTGTCCGCGAAAACATAAAACCAATCGCAGAAACTCCTGCACAGCTGTTGGTTTTTCCAACAATTGTAAAGTAATGTTGTAACCCAGATTTAGCCCCAGATTTTAATGCTGTAACAGATACGACCGCTTCTGCCAATAGACTAATATAGAAAGTATGTTAGTGCTTCCTCTATAAATCGCTCACTTTTCTTTAAAAAATGGAGACATTTATGAACTTCATGCCTGTCCCTCCTCTAAATCTACGTGTGTTAAATTTGTTTTGTTCCTACACCTATCAAATCTAATAGCCAAATTTTGAAAATCAACTTTTTGCAATATTTGTATAGTATAATTTTATAACATACAATTCAGAATAAAATAATGTGTAAATTTCTTTACGATACATTCTCACAAATTATACAAATCATTGCAGTAAGTTTGCTTGTCAGCAGTTTTTTTTATTTTACTTTATCTTTTGAATAAACAAACATTAAAACAACTTAATATTCATTGTATTGTATCTATTTTTGAGTTACCGTATGGATAGGACTTGCGCTGAAAAAACATGTTCCGCCATTTGAAGCAACATCCTTTCCGGCTTTGCATTTCGTTTCAAGGAGCGTTCGAATGCAGCAAATGCTTGCAGCACGCTTGCATGCAACTAGACTCGAGCTTGGTATTGAACTGAGTTGAATCTGAAACGGCAGGATTTATACAAAATTAATTAAGGCGCTGGCGCATATAGTATTAGCGTGGGCATCAAAGGGACAACGGATTTTGCAAAAGGTGAATATGTTGGAATTTATCGACATTGGCAGCTTTACTGTCAGTTATATAATGAGTCAGGCATAGAGTTATCAAGTCTATAGTGTAAAGTTCCGTAGTGAGGTGTCCTGAACATTAAAGACGCGAACAAACTATTGAAAACACCCCATAAGCTACAAATATCATTATTCGAGATATAGCTGGATCGTCTGTCAATTATGTACGTTTAATCGAGGCGCAGCATGACTGGAGCGGGTGGTGCACGCCCAAGAGATGCAGCTGTTACACTCACACCAATCCTTCCGCTTCCTTAGCGTCGCCGAATATAGAGTACACTCCGCCCACGTTTGAATTACGTGCTGCGCTATTGTCATTTCAAATATCAAGCGTTAACGGATGCCTCGGAATGTCGGAACAGTTAGCAATAATTTTTTAGGCGGGATGATCTTACTTTAGGAAAGGCGTTTATTTTGTCTATTTTCTGATAATACAGTTCCACACACCATAGCTAAGTCGCAGACTACAATCGAAGTTTTTCAGTAGCAGCCAAATATAGGAGATATAGGAAGCAATTCAGCAATAATTAGCTTCAAAGCATATCCAAATTTGAGCTTACGTATAAAGCAGTTAGAGACGGAAATTGTTCATATCACATGCCTCGATTTCTGAGCGGTGATTTCGAAAGATCTATAAGTTAGTAGCCGAATAGATATCTCTATACACGATACAAAATACGCCATGCGATTCAGAGGATTGTCTCAATGATCCCCAATGCTCCTTACATAGTCTCCAAGCACCCACCAGGAAAGGCTTTTTTGGCAAATATTCATAAATTTATATACTTATTTATTTGATGCAGTCGTGAAGGCTTCATGACTTGGACGCATTTAACACGTTGTATGTCTGGCAGTTTGGTAGTCACTTCGAACGTACAAAAAATTATAATGGTATTCAAAAAAATAATGGCTGAGGTATAACTGCAAAGACAATATATTCAAGCTATACTATGCAGAACTATCCGGAGTAAAGACGACACGACATGTTCATGACACGATTCACAAATACCAATGTGTTTTACTTCAATCGTTAATACAGTTATAAGTAAAAGGTTTCAGATCAAAAATTTAGATTCTACAGACTGCTATAGATAGATAAATAGGTGACTGATAAAATGAAGAAAAAGCCTGACTGGGCCACCCTGTCCCTTTCAGCACCAAAAGTCCAAATTTACTTCTGTCTTGTAATACTTTTCATGTAAACTACTCAGACAGTAACAAAAGGCTCACATTATGTTTGTATCCATTGTGTAATATCTCTGTTCCAATGAATTTCTTTCGTAAGTACTTTAATTTTATGTAGTTCATTTAATAAAAATGCTTCACGTTTTCTGGTTCATGTCCGCAATACATTCATAAATTACCATTTGATAAAGTTATCTTATATAGATGGAATTGAGATATCCCGCGACCTTTTAGATATAATTTCGCAATTCTGGCGCAATACTTATTCGACCTTCCAATAAATTATAATTTAAACTTGTTTTGCACGAGCTTATGGGTTCAACATTGTATATTTAGGTTGATTAGCATGGGTGGATATTTCCAAAAAATCCTTCGGTTTTTATAAAAAATACAGCATAAACTGAACAGTAAATTCAAAACCGCCATTTCTAGCTACAGTCACAAATGGGGAGCCTTGGCGTATTTAGCTTTGATCCCACAGTTTATATAAATATACAGATTATAGTGAAATCCCTTAGGACGAATCAAGATATATTATATTCACTATAAAGACATCATTACTACCGCCATCTTTATTCTGATTTGGCACTGACCATAGCAAACATTTCAATGTAACAGCGTTTGCATTATAACTGCGTGCAATAAAATAAGTATACTCCCTTGTATACTATTTTTAATACTTTTCAAAACTGATTTTGGTTCGGTGGAATATTGCAATTTTTAGTTTGACAAACCTCAACCAAATATAGTCAGAACATAGTGAAACGTATTGGACATTGTGTGTTGCAGGGCTGAAATCTTTTTAATTGCGTCTGTGTGTGTATGATCAGCCATAACTTGGGAACGACTTAACTGATTTTCATGATCTTGGGCTCATTCGGACCGACTTAGTCTATTTACCGTGTACTTCCCCGAGCGTTTTTTGATTTGGGGTCTGGTTCCGGGGTAAGGGGTTAAAACATGGGTTTTTGCCCCATTTTACCCCATTTTAGTACCCTTCACGGAAGCAAGGTTATTTTAACTTTTAAATTTTTTTCTCTGGATGGTTTTATTTTATAGTAAAATAACAAATGCCGATGACTCTTTTTTTGTTTTACGATTAATGCTTCGGTTCTGGATTTATGGGGTTTGAGGTACGGGTGGTATGGCGCCCCAATTGTTCCTCGACCCAAAATTTGAAAATTTGTTCTGACGTTTTGGGCGGTTGATAAGTTTCACCTGGTGGTTTTAGGGCATGGGAAACTCATTGCGGGTACTGGTTTTGCTCTTCGACCAATAGTAACACGGGTACGGGGGTATGACGCCCCATGGTTCGGGGTAAGGGGTCAAAATGAAGGTTTTTAGTACCCTTCACGGAAGCAAGGTTATTTTTATCCTAACTTTCGAATTCTTTTCTCTGTTTGGTTTTATTTCATAGTAAAATGATCAATGCAGACGTCTCTTTTTTTGTTTTACAATGTCGGCTCAGGTTCTACCGTAATGGGGTTTGAGGTATGGTGCCTCAATGGTTGCTCGACCCAAAATTCGAAAATTTGTTCTGACGTACTGGGCGGCTGAAAAGTTTCACCTGGTAGTTTTCGGGCATGGGAAACTTATCGCCGGTGCTGGCTTTGCTCTGTGACCCATGGTTCCACGGGTACCGGGTATGACGCCCCATGATTTGAGGTCAGAGGTCAAAATGACGGTGTTTTAGTACCCTTCACATAAGCAAGGTTATTTTTATCCTAACTCTCGATTGTTTCCTCTGGTTGGTTTTATTTCATAGTAAAATAATAAATGCCGATGCATCTTTTTTATTTTTCGATTACGGTTCCGGTGCGAGAGTGATGCGATTAAGATATGGTGTCCCAATGGTTCCTCGACCCAAAATTCGAAAATTTGTTCTGACGACCTGAGCAGCTGAAACATTTCACTGGGGGTTTCGGGAATGGGAAATTCATTGCCGGTGTTGGCTTTGCTCTGTAACCCTTGGTTCCATGGGTACGAGAGTATGATTTCCCATGATTCGGGGTCAAAATGATGGTTTTTTGTACCCTTCACTCTTCACGGAAGCAAGGTTATTTTTACCTTAACTTTCGATTTTTTATCTGGTTGGTTTTATTACATGCTAAAATGATAAATGCCGATGCCTCTTTTTTTGTTTTTCGATTACGCTCCGGTTCTGGATTTATGGGCTTTGAGCTTTGAAAGTTTGTTCTAACGTCGTGGGTGGCCGACAAGTTTCACCTGGGGGTTTTCGGGCATGGAAAACTCAATACTGCTGTTAGTTTTGTTCTAGCTTGTACGGTATTGTGTGATATCCACATATAGCATCTCGATCTATGCTATCGAGAGCTGATTGTCTGTGCATGCAAGAGGTGTAGGTGTACCTATGCTTCACTACGTTCTGCAATGTTGATATAGTTACTAGTTTATTCGAGCTGCTATAGGTTTTCATTTTCGGTCTTCACTCATTTTTTGTGCAGGTTTACGTTTTTTGACCAATGTGTGCTACAAAATCCGCAACTGAAATACGAATAGCGGTTAATTTAATTGTGCCTTAGGCGGCTCGTATGCACATGTGTAAAAATTATTGTTTTAGGGTCACAAGTTTTGACTACCCAGTACATCCTAGAGTGTACACAGAGAAAAAATGTGATACTTTCGTTTGCATTCTAATGTTAACACCTGTTGAATATCGTACTCTATCCTAGTTTTACTCCTGCACAAATTATATTTTGTTCCCATTTTATTGACAAATATATATGTGACAATAATCAATCAATATGCTTACATTTGTTGTTACTCGAGAGCAAGTCCCTTCCCGAATAAACGACTGACGGCCTTCGCTACAACAATGACCCAGCTCACTTCCATCAGCTAAAATGAAATAAACATTTGTACGTCTAATCAGCGGTCAACGTTATTGGTTGCAATAAATACTGGATTGTACCCTCCAAGACCGTAAAATTTGACTGAAGCAACTATTTGTATGCGGAATAATGTTAAAACCATTTATAACCTGCTCTTAGCATATGACCGAAGAATATCACAAGACGTCTAAAATTAAATAAACATGATAGAGCAGCTGGTGCCGTTGCACAAAAGCCTAGAAGAAATAAGCTGATTATATAGTTTACTGAGACTGCATACGTTGCTGGGTTTTCACTATTTTTGAAACGTTTGGACAAATTATCCGACACTACGTTATGACTGTATAAAGATAGGCCATCGCAATGTGTCCTGTATTTAACAATGTTTCATTACAAATTACACAAAATTTGTATATTAATGCCCGCTTTTATGAAAGGTCATCGACCTTGTTTGTTTTCTTTTAAGCCATTATGGCATACTTAACGCTGTACGACTAAATCCTTAGTGAAGCCATAAAAAGCCATATTTTAATTAATACCCGATGTGGAAACGAGATTCATTTATGCAGAATAAATTGTAAATCCGGTTTAGTTCAGGGTTAGCACAGACCTAGGGATTTAAAGTATCCAGTCTGCCAGAACAGTCCAACAGCGTTTGGTACCATTGAACAAGGGTCCGTTTATGTTTCAAAACAAATCTAATGTAACTGAGACATAAATGAAACGATTCTATATTTTGACACAGTTATTGACCGCGAACTTAACTTAAAATCCAAATCCTGCAAAATTTGATCCAAGAACAAATTTCATGTTTAGCTTAATTTGGCTCATTAAAACAATTCAGTAAAGCATATTTAGGCAAAAATAGTTAGCGTGATCAGGCTAAGTTTATACTTGTCCTAATGGTAAGTTATTATAAACAGTTATTTCAAACGGATAATTAACCATCGTGTGTTCAGCTGCCCAATAAAGTGCCATGGGAAAATTTCTGAAGCCAGTTAAAAGCATGGGTTTGGTCAATTACCCCGTAACAAACCGATCGTTATTTGTCATAAACCGTTGGCTAGTCGAGAAATTGAACATTTTGGAAACTTCTATCGAGTTTGGACGGCTATATCTACTGTCAAAGAATCGTAGTAATATTAAAACAAAGTTACTAAATTTTAAGTCAGTAATTTGCATAAACCACAGCAAAACTATTGTGTAATTGTTTCTCTAAAATATTGAAAACTTATGCTTCACTAAAATATCACATACATATAAATTTGCTTAATATTAGCAAAAAATTCTCAGTGACTTTTTGAACTTAGTAGCTAACTGTTAATTAGCATTGTATGCCACAGAAGTGTAGCATATGTTGTTACGATACTGGTTTGACTTACATTTAATAGCTTCTGAAATATATGTAAAGTTATTCTTTACAAGTCAAATAATCAAAAATCAATCTTCTGTCTTCAGTTGAGCGCGCAGCAAGTCTCCATAACCGCTAGCTGATAAAACGAAACAGTCTACTGAATTGCTGAACCGCAGAGCTTCCTGGTATTTATAGTCTCTCAACGGCATGATTTGAAAATTCAAACAAGATGCTAAAACCGGTTATAAGCTAAGCGAGTTCATACAGCAGCGTTTCTAGAAAACCAGTTTTGATATCCTATGATTTGCAGACGAAGCATTACATATATACATTTAACAAAGACGTAGCATAGTTTGATGGGCTTTTATCGAAGTTCACAAACTCAAGCGGCTGTGTTTTAGCACAGTTGTCGGAACAAACATTAATCGAGCGACATAGAAACATACAAAGGTCAGTATAAAATTGATTACCGTCATGCTATAACTAAGAGTTCATATTAAAAATTTGTAGAAGTGTATGGTTCTCAGTCATGTACGTGTACTTTGCCTTATACAATGACGTATTAGCTTTTGACTCAATCTCCTCTTAAAGTTTCACGAAATTCTATCCAGGTTTCCAAGGGGTATCGGCAACCCACCACATAAAATTTCCTTATAGATACAACCTATTAGATCGCAAGTCAATAACCAATGAGGTGTCGCTATATATTTATTGCATTATCTGTTTTTGGACAAATGCAGACTTGGTCACTTTTTATTCAGGCTATATTACCGGTAAAGATTCGTTCCTTCACGATGTTATGCTGATTAGTTTTCATACGTTTTCAAACTATCAGAATCTTTAAAATTTACAACTTAACGAATCGGGGAAATTACAGTAACATTAATTAAAATTAAACATTATTTTAACTATAGCAGGTCCTTGCTATGACTTAGTGCAATTGAATATGATGCTTGCAGAGAGCATCTGACTCATATTATACAAGTCACGTTCACAGATATTTGATAGCTCAACTTGTGATTTTCATCATCGTTAACTGTGCGGGTAAAATATTTTTTGGGTGCCTCATTTGCGTCCAGCTGGAATTCACCAACATGCTGAAACGTGTGATGCGCCGACTAATATTGACAATCCTGAGCCGTAGTGCGATCTCTATCTCAAATGGTTCATTAATAGAACATGTTGTGTGGAATATACCAAATTATTGTGGGCCAGCTTTTATTGAAAACAAATTATAAAGTGATTGTTCCACTATTCGTAGCATATTCTGCCCACTTGTTAAGCTACTCTAAGTTAGTCCCTCAAAATCTAAGAACCAGCATTTTATAAGCTAAATTTTTGTACTTCATATTTTTGCGACGCATTACATTATTTTCAAACAATGTTGTGACGTTGACCAGTATTTTATTAAACAACCTCAAGTTAAAATTTGACACAACCCAGATAGCAGAAACAACACTTCCGAGTCCATGTGGTAGAAGTTGGAAATTCGAAGTTAGCTGTATACGGCTAGGCATGTTTTCATCCATCTACGAGTGGCTGTGAATTTATCACATAAGGACGCTTATCCAGCGACGCTTATTATAGATTTTTCTAACGTAAATTTGACATTAATATTGAAATGACACTGGATAAGCTTGCACTATTAATTCCATGGTTTCAGGCGGTTTATTCCCAGCAAAACTTGTCGTTAGAAACTATACTTCCTAAGGGCACGTAAGCTACAACAATTTACAATTTCAACTGCATTATTCTACACATTTTAAGTTTATAGACTGTTTCAGCTATAGTTACACTTATGTCTACCCAAAACAGGGTTTTGTACAAGCAGCCGGTGGGTTACAAATTAAACTACGGTTGTGGAGCAGCAGCTATTGCTACATCGTAACCAGTCACAAATTTGAGCCAAATCCGTTTATTGGTTAACGAATTGTGGCCACAAACAAAGTTTGCAATTTTTTTGCCGAGAACCGTAGTTTATTCAGCCCCCGCCCTCAGGCGGTGCATATTTACTTAAATGCGTACACCTGTATGTACCAACCAGCTCTTAAATGGTTTCAATAAGACTAAATTTGCACATGTTCCTCAAACTGCCCCAACGTTATAGGTGCTAAATTATAATTTAGCTAACACAGACTTACAATGTGAATGAGTTAATAATATGTAAGAAATGTAGAAAACTTTGTCAATTTTATTGATGAATTTAACTTTTTAACAAAATGATTTACGTCTTCAGGCGTGTATTCTGCAAAGTAGTGGCTATCAGAATCTGTGAATGAGTCGTACATGGTGCATATAATTTCCCAGAGGGTTGAAACCGGCTTTTGCTCATTTTTTGGTATTATCTAACGTTGTACCTAACGGTAAGAAAGGTTTTAAACTTCACAAAACATGAAATCCATATCAAACCATTTATATACGAGCTTTTCCCTAACTTTTTTGAGAAATGCACCAAAAATTATGAAAAACGATTTCTCGACTTACATAATTAGAAATACCAAAAATTTAAATTCCATTTAGAGAACATAGTAAAAACTTGCCTGTGGTACGCAGTTTTCTAAGGGGAACGCTTTAGCAAAAAATCCAATTTATCAAGTTTATCCTTCCCAAAAGAATATTGTTGCACGTTCGTCCAACAAAAGTCTAAAACAGTTTTCCCCAAACCTTACAATTATATGCTAAGAGAATAGAACAATGATTATATATTGTTTGGTTTACGAAAGCTAATACAATCGACATATATTTGTCTACATATGTATCAAAGTTAAATTTACAAAAACTATACCTGTAAATAATCGAGTAACAGATATAATTATCAGGATTGTCTTAAAACATATATTGATAGTGGAGCAGGAAAATATAAACTTAAGCATTCAGTAAAACGCGTATAGCTAAAGGATATATTTATGGCGAACAATTATTCTTCTGGCGAAACTAATGAAATTAGAAAGTCCACGATAAGCTAAATTTTAAAATCGAACAAGATACAAAGAATGATTGTTAGTGAAATATAATTAATCCGATTTCGGTGGATACAAATAACTAAATTCGCTCTAAAATAAAATATATATTAATTTTTGCTTATTCAAATTATAAATTTTGAAGTAATTTAATTATACATTGATATAACATCACTCAACCCTTTATTATACATTAAACATTTACTAAATCTTTCTACAGCAGCAACAATAAAGCTATTTGCAATGTTTGAACAATGGATAGATAGAATCGGAATATCAATGTTTTGAAATGTAGCAGTGGTATCCAGTATCGCAAACTGGATTATACTTAAATTGTCTTGTAAGGTTGAGCCGAAATCCGACTTGAACAAGATCACATCCACCATTATTCCAAAAAGTGCAAAGATATACCACAAGAAAAAATGAAATTTTACACAATTAAGCTGGAGCTCCTACATACTTGAACGCGGGAAAAGTATAGCTAGCTAATAGTTTTGGTTCCAAAGTGTGTTCACGAGTTCTAATTTTGAAACGAAATTTTTGAGCTTAAATTTTATCTTGAAAATTCGAACATGTCAATAAATCTTTAGAGAATTTAACTTAAGTCACATAGCTAGCCGACGAAATCTAAAATAGCAACAGTGTATTATGAAAATTTTGTCGCAGAGTATGAACCCAGTAATGGCTCTAGTCTTTGGCTTATCCAATGATATGGTCGTTTCTCGACGTACGCTCCGCCCTGCAACGGTGACAGGGCACCCCAAAGCAACCCGGGGGTAGTTGCTACCCCGAGAGTTCTTTGGTGGGTTATCGCTTGGTCCCACCGCTCATTAGGGTTATCGACTGCAGCCCCGTTTTCTCGTGAACAAAGTTCGACTAACCCCGCCGCACCCCACAAACCAGCTGCATACTGGTGGCGTAGTAGATAGCGCTTCGAAGAACCTTTGGAGAGATACCCTGTGCACTGCCAAAGTACGTTGGTGTGGTAGCAAATACTCCTTGAAATATATGAGGGTTCTCCTTTCATCCTAGGACGTAAGTCGAAAAGCGATCACAACTTCACATAAGCAAAATGCATGAGTAGGACCGAACGATTACTATTTTCTACTTATGGACTCTTGGTAATAGGCATAGCTCATTGTTGGTTGAATGAATACTTATAGTTATTATTTTGATAAATCCAATACTCGTTCCTTTGAGTTGTTATCAAATTTGTGGTAAGACCTTTATTTATTCAAGTTTTGAGTCACTGCAAGTACAGATTGTACTAAATAGACATAGTCTATGGCTAATCGTGTTAGCACGAGACATTTCGCCAAGACTACTGGGTTTCTATCATTTTTAACTTGACTCACGGAAAATGCAGAATAGTAAGCTATCACAGCAGCATAGCATCATATTTAATATAATATTTTGTTATGAAATTAAGGAATCCGAAATCGCAGTGCTTAAATGATTGAGCAAAAGTCAAGCTTGCAGCAAATAAGAATTAAATTTTGATGTGCATTTCAAATTTAAGGATGTCTAGTCTATAGATAAATCAGGCTGGGTAAAATTTGGGCCGTAGTGGCTAGAAGTGCAAGTTGCTAATGTGTCAAAATCTGAGTTTGAGCATGTTCTATTAAATCCAACAAAATAAAAAGTTGACTTGTTGTCCTCAGGAAATTATTATATATATATATATAAATATATTATATATTATATATATTATATATAGGATTATATATATATTCAATTCTGTAACAAAAATACCATGAAATCGAACTGGTTTTGACTGTAGACATGATTTTGGTTTCCTTACTCATTCACGATGCAAGAAAACTTATTATCAAGCATTACCAACTAACGTCTTGCTAGTTGAGCTTTACAAACGTTTAATCACGACGAACTCAAAAGATTCGGCTGTTCGAATCCATGTTGGTGGAGGCTCAAAATATTCATCTAATGCAGCCTGAGGTGCTTTTGGGGATTAGATATTTATCTCTACTTCCTGATTCAGTTTCATAGAAAAACCTAGTTTCATCAGTTTTATGTTATAAACATGCAAATTGCTAACAGTTGTTACAGTATTTATAATAACTCCCGAACATATTCAACAATACGGCTTATTTTAGGTACCGCACCAACCTATATGTTTCGCTTGTACCTTCTCGTTGGCAAGCATAGATTAAACAACCCATCCGCCCAGGATTATATTCCACATTGTTTGGATCTCACCAATAACTTGTTTGTTCCACTTGGGCCGAAATTCGATGGTCCACGTCTTGATTTCCGTGTTTTCGGGAAACTATTTTAAGGCAATTTACCTTCTAAAAATCTAATGCTTTTAACTAGTTTGCACGGTATTTCGCATTTCGCCACTCGAGGCATTTAGTATATAATATCCATGAAAACGTATAATTATAAAACAATTATGAAAAACAAATCTAAGGTTTATTGTTTTGCCACCATATCTGGAGGCAACGAATTTTTGCAGAACAACATGCCATTTTTTCACACTCTCTCAGTCTCCAAAAATAATATTGCTCCAAGAAAAAATAAAATACATTCGATACGATTCAAAACAAACAAAAACCCATAAACAAAGGCACTTTTAAACTTTTATAACGGCAATAATTATTATTGCAAATACGATAAATTGTGCCATATAGATAGAAAAAGACCGAAAGAATGAAAACAAAATAGCTTTAAAATTTAACACAATCATAAATAATTATTTTCCTTTCTTCACAAAACCAGCGTTCTGGTGTCAATCAATCAGTGCAGTTGCAAAACCGTATAGTGTGAAATTATAGCGAAAAAATTTCCTTTATCTTTAAAAAACTATTGTATATTAAGCACTTTCTGAGCCAAACTTGTTTCTTTACATTGGTTTTCGATATATGAGTGTATCCAGTTTGTTTCTGAATCATGATGAAGCTAAACAGACCGAGCTTGGCTAATATCGTACACTGCAGCTTAGATTACTAAGCTAAAAATTTTTTAAAGATATTACCGTGAAAAAAATGGAAGTGTAAATCAAGTGACCTAGCTGCACATTGACAGGTGCTTCCAGAGGCGGGTGGCTCACGAAATCCTCAAGATTTCAATGCTTCGTAATTTTAGCTATTTCCGCGTGAATTATGTAATTAATTTACGCAATGTTGAATAAACTTTTGCTGCAGTGACGGATTGAACCTGGGTCGTTTGGTTGCGAGCATCGTACACTAACCACTACGCTATACATGAGTTCCTGATGGGTTCGTTAAGAAAGCTCTCATCACGAACGGGCATAAACGCACGTGTAAACACACCGTCAACGACATACTCAGTAAGTGCATCGTTTTACATATGTACCGTGTATTATAAAACTATAGCTGCAGCGACGGATTGAACCTGGAACATTTCGTTGCGAGCATCGTACGCTAATCATTACGCTATACAGGAGCTGTTGCTCGGTTCCTTAAGTAAGCTCTCAACGCGAGCGAACATAAACGCACGTGTAAACACACCGTCAACGACGTACTCAGTCAGTGCATCATTTTACAATATACACTGTATCAAATGTGAGACACTATACAGTAAAGGGTTAAGGTTGCATGTTTTGACTAGTGGCGGCGCGTGAAAATTTTAAGTTATACATATTCTCATAGGTGTCACACCAAGCAGTAGAGAACACAATCAGTATCCACCCTGCTAGACAACACTTTTTGTTTGTTAGAGCTATCATGTTTGAGTTTTAAAACCCAAGGGTTCAAAATAGACAAAAACTTAAATTTTCAAAATTTTTAGTTTTTTGCTTGAGCATATATTATATATATATTCAGTTACTTGTGAAACTACGTGAATTATATATGTCATTTGATCTGTGGGACGCTGCAGGGATATAAAAACGGGGTAAATTTTGGCATCAGAAAATGTAAAATTTTGCAAAATTTACAATTTAGTTGCCCGTGGGAAACTAGCATGAGTTTAGAGAATTTAGGATTACTGACTACAATAGAAGCAACGAAATTCGAGCATTTTGCATTTTATATGGCGAGCTCTCAGAGCATAAAAGTTGCAAATGTAATGCTTAACATCATTGTTTTTTGAAAGTTATTTATGAAATTCTAAAGTTCCTCTTTTCTTGACCATTAAAGAAAGAAATATAGCACGTTATAGCATTTATATCAGCCGAAAATGACAGAAAATGGTATTATTGTTGTACTGCTACAAAGCATTCCAGTCTTTTATAATTGAGAACAGAACTCAGAATGATCTATTGGGAACATAGAAATAATTACAGATAGTGGATGAGCCACGTTCCTCGGTTTCCTCTTGATGGGCAGGTGAGCCACGCTCGCTCAGTTTCCCTCACTGGGTAGGTGAGCCACGCTCCTCAGTTTCCCTTCGCTGGGTAGGTGAGCCACGCTTGCTCAGTTTCTCTCGCTGGGCGGGTGACCCACGCTCCTCAGTTTCCCTTCGCTGAGTAAATGAGCCACGCTCCTCAGTTATTCCTCGCTGGGTGGGTGAGCCACGCTCGCTCAGCTTCCCTTAGCTGTGTAGGTGGGCCACGCTCCTCAGTTTCCCTTCGCTGGGTAGGTGAGCCACGCTCGCTCAGTTTCCCCTCACTGGGCAGGTGAGCCACGCTCCTCAGTTTCCCTTCACTGAGTAGGTGAGCCACGTTCGCTCAGTTTCTCTCGCTGGGCGGGTGACCCTCAGTTTCCCTTCGCTGAGTAAATGAGCCACGCTCCTCAGTTATTCCTCGCTGGGTGGGCGAGCCACGCTCGCTCAGCTTCCCTTAGCTGTGCAGGTGGGCCACGCTCCTCAGTTTCCCTTCGCTGGGTAGTTGAGCCACGCTCACTCAGTTTCCCCTCACTGGGCAGGTGAGCCACGCTCCTCAGTTTCCCTTCGCTGGGTAGGTGAGCCACGCTCGCTCAGTTTCTCTCGCTGGGCAGGTGAGCCACGCTCACTCAGTTTCCCCCTCACTGCACAGTAACTGACTGGTAGCGAAGCGTTAGTATATATTAAAATTGGAAAGTGAATCTGGCATTCTAGCACTACTTTATACTAGATGTAGGTCATTGAATTTGTGCGTACTGACGATAGCATGAGAGTGGCCCCTTCAAACGATGGAGTCAGCGATCTCTTTAACTGTTGTGAGTGCCCCTACAAGCGATGGTGTAACTGGCCCTTCCAAACTATAGTGTGAGCGATCTCTAGTGCTGCTCGTTTCCCGGGATGACGTCCTGCATCCATAGTATTCCATTTTCTGAAAGAAACTTTCCGGAAAGGAATTCAAACAGTAGTCTGATCGAAACTGAAAAAGTTCAGAATATGTGACGGTGTGTGCCCGCCAGTGGAAGTATAACCGTTGCAAATTTGAAAATATTTAACTCATAACTGGCTGATTTTCAGAAGATTTTAAGAGCTACGCGCCAAAAAATTCTTTTTATGAGAAGCCCCTTGGGCCATGAGTGCCCGCAATTTGGGTTTAGGGTACTGAAAGCAATATCGCAGGCTCTGAATTCATGTGCAATACGGTATCGGCAATCAAGGTTGCTCCAATACGTGTGGTACATTGGAACCACCACGTTTTAGAAATAATCCCGATATCATGCAGAATAACTGACTGGCATAATAACAGACATCCAAATGCCATCTGTCAAGATATGCAGCTTTATCTGTTGAAGACTTTAAGGCAAAATAGGGCATTGTAGAAATAGGTTATTCCACTATAACCCTTCAATATTCTCATTTAATGAAAGTAGTCGGCATATTACTCCCGCATATTCCCAACAACCCTTGGGCGTTTAGTACACTAAATTCGAGAAAATTATGCAATTTTTGTACCAAACCCACAGCCTTATAAAAAAGATGCATAGCCATTATCCATTTTGCCGCAAAGACACGGTCACATAGATACGCCTTTTACTACTTTTGGCTATAGTTTGAGACACCGACTATTCAAATGAATTTGTGCTCACTTCTGCATTGTAATCTTGTGGCGGCAGGTATAATGGCATACTATTACATAGATAGGCAGGAAGATTCTGATTCTGTTTTTGCTTGTTTTTTTGTTTATCTTTGTTTCAACTATCATTAAAGTCCAACAAATTTCGCAGCAGTTGGAAATTCACCGACCTAAGCGCTTAGTATTATAAAACAAAACATAAAATTACGGGCAAAAGTTGTAATAGTGAATCACTATGTCTCCAGGGTTTCTGTACCTTATTGGAAGCAAAAATCTTTTAGTATGATAAGATAAAGTTCTTATTAGACGCCCGTGTTCACTGGATATAGGAGTTGCATTGTATCCATGTATATTAATATCCATGAGCGACAGACATCATTTCATGTCAAGTGATTAAGCTAAAAGTGTCAATACTGTGTAGAAGATTAATGCGATATTTGACTGGAATAGATCCGTGTAAATGTAAATTATTGCCATGAATCCAGAGAATCTGCGCTGCGATAGAGAGTTGATTCCGGGTTTGCGAGACGACAAACTGAGTATAGATCTTATTATCAAACAGTAGCAAAAGCCATCATTATTTTTTATTTTATATGATCGATTAACAGCAGCTTTCCCCAATTTTTAGTGACATAATTTGTGTACAACATATTAATAACATTATACGACTTGATCTTCAGTTAAATAAATAAACTTGGATTAAAAAATGCAAACATTTTAACATCATTATTAGATTTCCCTTTATGGCTTTCACATTTTTCAAAATATGACCTTTAAGCTGCATTGACGGACCAACTTTAGTTACAATGTAATATTTTACAAATACAACAGTTATAAGTCGATGCACAAACTGCTGGTTTCGACCGACAATATTTAAGATTTAATTAACATCAATAATGCTCTAGCATAATTGCACCGATTATAGCAGCGTTACTACCGTTAGTTTACAGTAGGTAAAACATAACCACTAACTCAGATAATGTTTTCTTCAATGTTAGGCCAATGGTAAAGATATAAAGTTAAAATATTTAAATTAATCAACTAAGGTGATAGAAGAGCATTGGTTGGATCATATCAAATTCCACCTTCGCGTTATCTCGAAAATTTTGTTTTAATTCGAAACTGCGCGTCATTCAAGCGACACATGGACATATGTATTAAAACAAGGCTAAGTTATCTTGCGCAGCCGCGTCCTACCAATGCAAAAGTTATGTGTTTAACTCCCGTCGGCATCATTTTCGCGTTTTGAGTGGTTTCAGTTCCAAGAAATATATAAATGGGCGCATGACGCATAAACACACAAGATAAATAGAACGCTTAGTTTTGCATGATTTAGCAAATATTTAGCTTGCGAATATAATTTTACAAAAACATATTGCCCCTTTTCGTATGACCTAGTTCTTCACGGCCAAAATAAAAAATTACCAAAGTAAATTAAACCAAACAGAGCCCGAAATTTTGCGAGGGGGCACGAACCAGCTACAGCCACTTCAGTCCAGTTGGAGCCGTAAATATCACAAATTCCAGGCCGTCAATCCCTGCAATTAGGAGAGGTCAGCGATAAGTAATTTTTGTTGTATTAGTAATGAAATATACAACAAATGCTGTGATAATGGCTTAACTAATGACTAACAAACTCAATGAAATAATCAGTATACTAATTAATATTATACAAGCATTGTGTAATGGTAACACTAAACGTTGATAAATATAAGACATGTGCAAAATGTTCCTTAAATACTGGAAACCCGACGATCCCCGCGCAACATCTAGTAAAATAATTATGATCGTCACAAGCACTGCAAACTCGGTATAAAGTTACTCGTCGTGGCAATGCTGCAATCCATTTATGAATAACAGCAACGCTCATGATTCTGCACCGATCCTTTTTTAACCCTGCTCCACAGAGATGTCTGAACCGAAAACAGCGGTATCGCGTCATGATATTAATTCGAAGCATTCTCAGTGTTTGGAAGAGCGCACGCACATTAAGCAAAAGCGTTATAATTTAAAAGCACCCACGAGTGATCTTAAGCATCGACAATCCGGGAATCGAACATTGGAGTCCAGCTTGCAAGATCTGTGATCCGCCGGTAGAGCATCTAGGCGCTACATTTATAACAGTAACAAGTAATATGTATCTAAATCTGACTGATATTTAGCTTTGCGCAGAGCTCCAATAAATAAATAATTGAAATAATCCCCAATATAAGTTATCGAAATTGTAGTTCTGGCTTAGGTCTTTAAATGCTGTGACATTACACTTTTTAAAAAATTTTATAGGTTATAAAATTTATACTGAAGCAAAAACGTGTCTATGCGGCTGAACTTTCAAACCATGCAAATTTTGTTGCTGTGCTTTATAAACGTGGCTTTCATATCGATATCCCTAAAATCACAACGTATTAGTTATATAAAACGCCACAGTAATTTCGCCCCAAGTAACGCTGATAACGTTAAAAAAGAACAGTTAGAACAACGACTTAGGCTTAGTGTATGTCTCATATAAAGACCTTGGCTTAGGCTTAGTATATCGAGAACGGCGTAGTCTGCATTTTATTTTATTTGCGCCTCTTAGCCCACTTGAGCCGTAATTTCCATAAAAGATGAAAAATGTATTATTTTTAGTTTATGCGATTCTGTACGTTATATCAACTTGCTGCATTCATTGAGCCCACTGTAAATGCACAGATCGTCAACAAATTATTACGATACCATATGTCCGCAGAAAAATGTACGCGAGTTTTCATACAAGTCATGAGTCTAATGACTAATGCTTTTCAAACTTTATTTTATACTTGATGCTAAGCAATAGTGTTGCAATCTTCCGTAGCAAGCGTAGACAGCTAATACGTAATAGAATAGCGTAACACCATTAAAGATTAAGTTCAAAGTAACAAATATTCTGTTTTCCTAAGTAAAATAAAAACCTATCGTCAAAGCAGGAAAGTCAATGGATTTCAGAAAGTTTTGCCGTTTCCGCGTTTTTTGTTTGTTCGATTCGAGGGAAACGGCAGTACTGTTTTATGCCAATGCTGATTACTTTTAACGAAGTTTTTTAGATTTTTTGACATCCGAGACTTATTCTCCTATCGAGATATGATTTCTTAAGAAGTACAGTTTGGTCAATTTCGGAAATAGTTCTTGTTGATTATTTGTATTATTTCGACACGGGCTGCATAAGATTTACTGCACGGACAGAGCATAAAAATTAGAGAAAACTTTGAGAATATGGCTTTGAATGAGCATTTATATATGAAGCCGAACCAGATTTCACCAACACATTCCTTAATAAATAAAATAGACGAGTGAATGATTCAGTTTGCTTTCGTATTTCGGCTTAAATTTTGTTATATTTTATGAATATCATAAAAAGGAAAGATGTGCTATTTATTTGTACTGTACTGAACAAATGCATGTTAAGTAGCTAGCTGCGTAGCTCTCCGGCTATCTTAGCGGTAGCTAGCTGTTTTATTACAGCACACGACAGTGACTTTAACTAAATTTTTTAGATATCTAGTTTGTACATGCTCGAGGTCCGACCTCCCGGAGACGTGGATGTGACGCCCATGTGTTTGGCGCCTGCGGGCGGCCGTAGGGGGTGTGGTGCAGCGCCTATGTGTAAGGCGCCCGCGGGGTCCGCCGAGAACGCCTCTGGGTGGTGACCCGCTACCCCATAGGTGTGAAGGTCCATGGGGTTATGGGGGTACACGGCGGGCGAAGAGGGGTGAGTTCGTTGAAAGGGAAGTCCTCAGGTGGTATAGAAACCCCGCCCCGCCGAAATATTTGAAAATCTTATCCAATTCTTGCCAATTTGTACCCCTATTTTGCCGATTTTACCCCAATTTTTACTAAAATAAAATTTTTCGCCCCCCCCCACCCGCCCGCCGAGCTTTCAGACGGGTGTAAATAAGGCTTAAGGGGTCCTACCCTTAGGTAGTAATCCCCCTGCCAACTATCGACAAGTATGCCCTACCCATGTGAGCATGTATAAATTGGTAATTGGAATGCGTACTATATTTACATATTGTAAGTGAGAAAATGCCAGATATATAAAGCTTTGGTTATATTTAGGTCTTCCTGAGCCATGTCAAGCTCGGCTGGAATATTGGTGTGAAGCAGAATACCAAGGCTTGGCGGCATTTTATGCACTGCGTCCGATTCGGTTCAGTTCTTTCGATGACAACCTAAGGTCGGCTCTCAGGCTCCAAATAACAAAAATTCGCGAGAGAGAACATATACAATCCGCTAAAAGACCAAAATATAATTGCTGTTAAAGCTTTTTGCAACCCCGCTAGTCTCTGTAGTCGCCGACACTATTGAGCTCTGATTCGGCTCTGGCTGACTAGAAATTATGAGAGACTCGGGGCTGTTCGGCTGTAAAACCGACACGAGCCCAGAACCCAGCTTCTTCTTCTATTATACATGGCATTATGATTTATCAGTAAAACTATCTGATGGCAATGCCAACAAATGGTTTTCAACAATAAGTGACCAAAACTTCATTATTTTTACCCTAGTTTACTCTGCATCTGAAGTGGATCTGTTGACCTTGTAACATGAGTAACACAAGGTAACAATGCTACGATGTAACATGTAAAATACATATGTTTATTCATGTAAAAGTTTGGAACAAGGCTTTGGTAATTCAAGTTAAAGTTCACTACATGTTCCGGAACATATATGTATGTTTTAACGCAAACATCGCTGTCACACGAGATTCTTTAAAACTCTAACCATTATAATAGCCACAAAACATATGCTGATTGCCAAGGTATTAGGAAAAAGACTCAAAGACATATGACAAGCCAGTTTCCAAAGTTTAATGAAACAACTAAACTTTAAAATATGTTGTAATACTTAAACAATTTATATGTATTAAGGTACGATTATGGTATACTTTTTATTAATACTTATACAATTTATATGTATTAAGGTAAGATTATGGTATACTTTTTATGTGAATAAATTTCAGGTGATCTCACCAATCATCCTGTTTTGTAATAACCGATATCGACTCGCATCCTTGTTACGGAAAAATGCAGAATTATGTCCGCGTTTTGGCTTACGGAAAATTAACAAAATCCAATCCAAGCGCTAGAAGTTATGCTTTGTGCTCGAGCAGAATTCTGGCAATTTTCAATTTTCAGAAATTTGGTTCCCTAGTGCATAATACATTTGCATTTAGATTATTCAGTATTCGTGAACAAATTTGCAAAAGTGAACTTCCAAATAAATCGGTCCTATGGTTTAGCTTTGGGTGTTAGCGGTCAAAACTGGCATAATTTAAATTTTGTTATAATTGCTCATAATTTTCCACTCTTCGCGCAATATACCGTTGCCCGATGTTCTCAAAAATTGCGACACTTTATAATCAGGCAAATTTGAAACACCTCCGGTCTAATTGCACTGTAATGTTTTAATTAGAAATGCAGTGGTTGCAAAAGCATACGGCAAATTATGTCCTGGTGTACTGTAATATTTCGACGTGTGATGATTAAAGTTGCAAGCTAGTAAATATATTGTGAATATAGCTGAATCTAAAAGAGCAGCATACGTTGAAAATATAAATATAGGTAAAGGGAAGAGTTTTAATTTCTAATGACTCAGTCTGGATCCAAATCTTGAGATCATGCTTTCAAAATATCAATATTTCAAATGCATAACTCGAATTATTTCTTGCTTTTCAAATCTATGTCTAAGTTTTACCGTTGTGCGATACTCGTACCCTGTTATACTGTTTTAAGTTTTGTTAAAAAGAAAAGTGTTCCTAAAAATTCAAAAATTTATGCCCTGACTTACGCTCTCCCTCTCAACGCGAACCTCCCGTACCGGAATAGCACGTCATCTGAGACGATAGAGTTTGGATCCCTACGGCAGAGCCATGTATACTTAGGTCCGATAGTGTAGACTATGTTCAGGACTGGTCGAAATCCAGCAAAGACCTAAGGACCTTAACAAAAAAAACCAACAGCTTCATGCTCTTCATTGCAACAGACCGTTAAGAGCTATTTTCGTTGCCCCGTCCTCGTTCTTTCAATACCGACTCAAAAATAGCCCCGTAAAAACATAAGTTGGAAATCGTGGATAATGGATAAATTGCGAATTTTAAAAAATATATGATAAATGATTCGGCACTCGTGCAGAGAAAGCCTCTACGGTAGCCCGTAATGGCAGATGCATATAAAACCGACTTACTGCAGCGGTTTTCTCTACTTGAGAAACAATGATTCATGTATTCATGGTTATTTTATAAAACGCATGCACAAATCAGTGTTCTTTTCCATTATCCCCCAGCCCGCGTTTGCCCAAAAATGGTCAGATTCTGGAAAATTTGGTATTTTTGTGATCCTCGAGACCTCCCCTGATCATTTCAACCAAAAAATCGACTTTTTATAATTTTAATTTTTTTCGATTTTTTTCGGGTCCCATGGGTGCCTGCCCCCTTGGGAACCCAAAATTTTTTCTTAAAAATTGGATTTTTACCCACCATTCGACGCGGCTTGACGAGCTGAATCGAATGGTGATATTTTTTAACGAGGTCCGTTAATATCGAAGGCTGAGAGGCTCAGCCATTGAACAGTTTTGACAATAACTTAGGATTCAGTTACCCGGCCTCGCTAAAAATAACACCAATCGATTCAGCTCGTCAAGCCGCGTCGAATGGTTGGTAAAATGCAATTTTTAAGAAATTTTTTTGGTTCCCAAGGAGGACCCAAAAAATCGAAAAAAATTTAAAAATTCGATTTTTTGGTTGGCATGATCAGGGGAGCTCTCGAGGATCACAAAAATACTAAAATTTTCAGAATCTGACCGTTTTTGGGCAAACGCGGGCTGGGGGATAATGGAAAAGAACCCGAACCAGTATATGCAAAGTTTGATTGTAACATTGGACGCTGCAGACGACAGTATGTGCTGTGGTGGCACTACTGCAACGAAAAAGTTCTTTTCCAAAAGAACTAAACGGAATTACTAAAGCGCTTTTATATAACTTCTGTGTAATAACTAACACAACTAGGTTTTTTGTCTTATTTACACTCAACATAACACTAAAGTCCAGGCCAAACCGGTAAGACATACATATGATGCTTTGTATACTGATAAAAACTTTGAAAAATTAGAAATAAACGTCCCAAAAATCTAAAAAAACAAGAGCCTAATAGATAATGCGTTAGTCCATTTTAGGTGCGTGCACCTGCAGCAGGTGTTCGCGCGAATTTGTTCATTTCGCACGTTTGGCCGCGTTCATAAAATGACTTTGTGAATTATACAGCAATGTTCTCACTGTATTTGTTTATTATACCATATAAGAAAAACGCGTTTGGCAATCGTCTTTTTACTTGTACGTTGTCAGCAGAATGCGATGCCAAATCGCAAAATGGTGACCGCGGACAGCGCCTACGCATAGCTGCATCGCAAATCGTGTGCGCGTACGTATATAAGAGAAAATCGTGATTTGTTCGCGTTCAGCGCTTTTACGATAGTGAACTAACTTGACAAGACAGCAACCCAGGTGTACGCACCTAAAGTGGACTCACGCACAACTGTAAACGTTTACTTACTGAATTAATTGGTATTCTGCGTTTATATATCAAATTTTTGCAAAGGCAAAAATCGAAACCATATCGGTTGGCTTCATGCCGGTGAACAAAACAGAGCGAGCTACATAGGTCGTATATGATCATATTAATGAACGGTTGCTGTACGAGTGATTAACAACGCACGCGCAAACACACGCTACACAACAAACTCGATGATTAAACGCATAATGCAACACAACGTGCTCTGGGTCTATTTAGCATCGGCTTGGATTAAAGTTTTAGGCAAGAAATGAGCTAGAGTTTTATTAGCATTCCGGTTTGTACTTTACCATTACACTGCTATTGACGAACGTTGCGCGATCGAAGAAACTAAAACTTTACTACAGCGGAAAGCAGAGACACAAATAACCAGAATTTAAAGTATTTGCGCCGTAATAGGGCCAAGGTTATCACCGCACGCTAATAGCGACTAAAATTACAGCGTTTTTCTTATTTTTCAAAAAGCTTTGTTGTAAACACGCCAAGTACATGTAACAAAATGTCAACATAATTAATACAGGTTAACTTTGTTTTTCAGTTACTGCTTTAAAAACCTGTCCGACACAAATTACAGAATTTTTGTTTTTCAAAAATCTCTTGTACACAAACACGCTATATGCAAAAAATGTAAATAGAGACTAATACAGATAAAAGTCATTTCTTTTAGTTCCGTATGGAGACCGATTATAATTTATAACCTGAAATGGCTTCAAATTTTCGCAGAATGCACAATGTAACAGCCCGAGATTCTGGGAATTTCCACGAGATATCTAGATTCTGGTGAAAAAGTGTAAGCTCGAATGGATAGGCGGGTGGATACCGGTGTAGCGTGATTACAGCGTTGTTCCACGTATATCTACCGTTGTAATAAATAATCCGCATGTTATTGTTGTTATGTCCATTTACAATCACGCACAACCTGCGGTGCGCGGGCCTGATTTTTGCAAGACAATAGAGATTTAATAACCCGATCAGCAGGTATCCGGTAGATCCTACAATTATTATGTATGCAGTGATAATATGTATTATATAACGTGCCTGCTGGGTGAGAAAATGTGCGCGCAAACGGATGGGATAGAGACGGGGGCCAGAATACTTTTACTAATCGTCTCTTTCGATTTCACGATGTTTCGCTGCGCAAAGGCTGATCCCGATGCACACACTTAACGAATGCATTATTTTTAATATATCGATGTCATAAATGCAATGTATGGTGCGAGTCAGGAAGGATCGAGGCACAGTGCAGAACTTCCACAAATTCAGCGGAGACCTTTTGTAGCGACTTAGATCTCGAAAAAACCGGTCCTGACATGCTTCCATCGTTTTAATAATGTGTATGCTTCCGAATAGAGTAAGAACGAGTGTACAAGTAGTAACGGGTAAGCACATGGGTTTGGGTGAGACGATAAATATTGGCTAAAATTTAAAACAAATAGCCCTGCGAGCAAGGCGATGTAAATCCCAACATTTCGGGTTTTGCCGCGAAGTATGAGCAAAATAATTTACAAAACTACTATTAGGACACGTCAAGAATTCCAAATCGGACATTCGGGACCACCCAACCCGAAATTTTGGTAAAAACTTTGACTGTAACTTTGTAATCACTAAAGGGACCCTCATCTAGGCGCTTAAACGCCCACTTTTCTAGGAATCAAATGATTACCAAAACATTTAAAATTGCCATAATTTTTGGCTCTACACCTCACAGGTCACTACAACATTCTGTCCGCCCCAAACCGGGACCAATAAGCGCCAACAGGACCCTCATAACGCACTTGGCACATGAAAATTATTCATGATTTGCATCTAAAAGGGCCTCTAACAGGCCACCTATTGAATGTATCTCAAAACTTCTATTTTCCCCTGTACGCGGCCTAGCAGGACTAAGACCTAATCCTGCCCCGGCCACCTACTGTTTCTCGTTGTTCTGAAACTTACCTGGGTGCGGGAAACCCAGGTGCATTAAGAACAGGAGTTCGCCCTTGAGCCATAAGCTTCCACGGCTTGCATCTTCAACTTCTCGCTGAAAGTATGAGTAAAGCATACAAATAGTCATGCGTCGACTGCGCCGGACTCCATGGAGTCTGGATCAGAAAATCGTCAAATTTCGTGAATTTACTACCTCCTCCCTCAAAGCGTTCCATGGACCGATAACCTGGTTGGCAAAGCAGTATTTTCAAACGTCCCGAAGTGGTCCCCATCGCTGTCGGAGCTTAAAAAATGGCCTCGAGTGCCTGCAGCCATGGCGTATTCGAACAATGTTTCTATCGGAAAATCAACAGTACCATGAACATCATGTAAATCACTATCATGTCGGCTCGGTGACGACGAGTTTCAAGCTTCTGTAGTCTCAACTGTACCAATCTCGATTCGTAATCGGCTTCGCCCGGTTCGAACAGCATGCGCGTGAATCGACGCTGCACCCGCCCAATCAAAGCAATGTCACGTTTCAGATCTGGATTCCAAGCACACTACACATACTCCAGCTTTGACCGAATTGAAGCATAGTAGAGCACCAAGTACGTTTTGTGGTCCTGATATCTGAGTATCCATTTGAGCATAGCCAATGTCGATTCAGAAGACTTAAATGCCATGGCAACATGTTTACACGACTTCAAATCATCACTGATTACAACCCCGAGGTCCTTTGTCCCATACTGGCTTTGTGGAATATTCACAGCCATCACTGCATATGTCTGTTTAGGATTAAAGCTTCCAAACTGCTCGCTTACAAACTTGCTAACGTTGAATTGCATATTCCACGCCGTTGCCCACGGATCTACTGGGCACAAGTCGTTTTGCAATTGTTCTGTGTAATGCATTAGCATAATTCTGTGTATCCTACGCGCCAACTTGGTATCGCCCGCAAATTTCAATAGAAATTCTGACGTTGTATCATCTATATCATAAATGTACAAACAAAAAAAACTAGACCGATCACAGTTCACTGTGGAGTTCCACTAGCTACCTGTATCGCATTTGACGTTGATCCATTGATAACTACTTTCTGGGTACGCCCGATCAAAAAGTTGGTCAGCCAACGAAGGTAACTATTTCGGATACCGCACGAGTCTAACTTCAATTGTAAGCGTCGGTATGGCACCGTATCAAAGGCTTTTTTGAAATCAAGGTACACTGCGTCAGCGCTATCACTGCTATCAATAATCGTTGACAAGAAATCTATAAATTGAAGTTCGCAAGACCTATTCTGTCGGAAACAATATTGCGACATTTTTATAAGATTGTTTTTTGACAAATGCGATGCAACTGAATCTCGGATAAACTTCTCCATCAATTTACACACTGCAGACGTGAGACTCACGAGACGATAGTTGTTTACTTCTCAAATAGATCCCGACTTATGAATTGGCACCACTGTTGCTATCTTCCAATGACGTGGCACTATATTACTGGTAGAAGACTTCGTAAACAAAGTTGATAGGGGCCCGGCTAGCGATTCAACACACTGCACCAAAAAGTTGTTCGAGATCTTATCAAGTCCTGGCGCCGCATGCTTTTTCAGTTCCTTGATATGTCTTATTATACTAACCCTGTCAAAAACAATATCCTCTACAGCGTCCGAACATCGCTTGGGTATCCGTGGAAGGTTGACAAAACATTTCGAGGTGAACACACTACCAAAAAATTTATTAAATTCTTCAGCAGTATCAAAATAGTTTACCGTTAATGATCCATCATATCACATCAGTCTAGTTTGTCTAGATTTTACTTTTCTTTGGAATTTACGTTGCGCCAAATTTACTTTGGATCCTCTGGCTTTTGTAGCTAATTTGCCCTCAAATCTGGTGACACTTCTTTCTATTTGGGCGAGGCATACCGCGATGCGACGACATATCGGTCATGGTTGACGATAGTGCGGTTTCGCATGTACCTACTGTGTGCATTTTGTTGAACCATCATTTCATGGCGAGTTTCGTTATCTGGCCAAACTGGTTTACTACGTTTGTTCCATTTCGCTTGCAGAGGAACAAACAACTTAATACAATCTACGAAAGCGTACTTAATCAGGTACCATATTTCCTCCGGATCAGTCAATTCACCAACGTTAGTTAACGCTCCTACTATAAATTTCCTGATAGATCTCCAATTGGCACATCTCCAGTCGCAGCTGTAGCTGGAGCATAGCAGTAACAATCAAATCGCACTGATGAGTGATCACTTGTAACCGAGGCCCTCATTCACATCTATGCTATCAATCATGTGTTCCTCGTTGGAAAAGATCAGATCTAGTGTATTAGTGTATCGTCTTGAAATCTCAACGTGTTGAGTCAATCCAACATCTAGAACCGCCCCCATAAATGTGCCATATCTACATGGCCACATAAAGTTACTCCAATCAAAGTCCGGAAAGTTAAAGTCGCCCACCAGCAAAATATGGCTTGACATTAACTGTCCTTTATGTTTAATGATACCATACAGCCGTTCGTTTTGAGCATTTGTATTGAAATCTGCTCTATATGTACAAACTATTAGGAGATTGTCATTATTCTTCAACCTCACAGAACAACCAACAGCATCGTTATATCCAACGACGTCGCCGGAATTGTTACCCAAGTCATCTTCAACAGCTTGTAAGTTGATCTTAACGTAAATTAGTACGCCACCGCTTTTGCTAAAGTGTCTACCAGAATGAAACAGCGAATACCCCGGAACTGCAAATATGCATCAGTGATTTCAGTATGACTCCATCATGACTCCGTGACACACAATATGAAAGTTATTTGTTAAAACAAATATATTAAACAAGTTAATTTTATTGACAATACTACGGGCATTAAGAAGCACTCCTTTCAAACTGCCCTTATTTGCAAAACGACTATTAGCAAAAGTAGTTTTTTTACAGATAGAGGGACATCATACATAGATTGGGAGCTTACATGCTGTGCCCCCTTCCACCGTTTCCCGACCAGGAAGTAATATATCGGAAGTACACCTTATCGCAGCGAATAAAGACGCGGTTTACAGGACCAAATTCTGCCTGTTTTGATTTCATATCTGATAGCAAACCTCGTTCATACTCCGGCGGACGGTTTGTTAAATCCGGCTTGACAAAGTCTCTGTAGTAGTCGGCACAAGGGTTTATGCTAACCTGAGAACACATTTCTTCTGTTGTTCGCTTGTCAAAACAATTCAAAGTAGACGCGATTTGCCCCGGCTGTTGGTTTTGGTCCAAGTCGACAATAAGTTTTTACAACGCACCCCTTACCAGTTTCGTGATCCGTATCAAGTGTTTCAAATTAATCAAAATAGCTTTGTCGTGCGCTTTTTGTCATCAGCATTTTCCGAAGAAAACTCATCAACATCGAACAGCATTATGTTGGGCTTACGAAGCTCGATTTCGCACAACTCAAGAATGGTAGCATCAGCTGAGTTAGTCGTGCGCTTCTATTTTCTAGCTGTATGCCCACCAACTCCGACAACCATTGACCGCCGGCTTCCAGCATTTCCACACGCTTGGCCAGTGCCTGGTGTTCCTTCACTAGATACTCGTGCGGTATTTTCAAGTTTTCATTTGCCTGTTTTTTAGCTCATGAATTCCACCAAATAACTATCTGCCTTAGGCTTACAGTACAAACAAAACCATGCCACTTGCCCGCTTTTCTGGAACTCGTCGAACAGCCCCGCAGACATTCCAGAGCACGTTCGATGGAATGTGTGCTTACATAGCCCACACGCGAGATATGAATCACCGAAATCGACCCTGATCGCTTTCTTTCAGGCGAGTTCATGGCAAAATATATCGCTCTCTCCCACAGCCGCAGAATTACTGAACCGCGTTTTACCAGTCATTACCGTTCTCCAACGTAATTAATTAAGTAATCTGAGCCAATATTTTATGTTAGTGTAACAATGTTAGGTATTAAGCACTGTTGGCGTATTATCATTTGAAACCAACTAGCCAATAAGTAAATGATTGTACCGCAATCGGACAATGACCGTACCGCAGTAAAACAGTTTAAAAACACTAATTCAATTGGGTTAAAACCTACTTCAGACTTCTACTTCTAGTCAACTTCAGACAAATATACTAAAATTCTACTAAAGTCCAAGCACCTAAGGCGCTGATATATATTAGCTATGAGCGAACTTCGCGCCAACTACAGCGAGGTTTAGTTGTTTACCAGCTTCCGGCGCAAATCGAACAGCAAGCCCTGCTTACGGGAATAATGAAGCATGGGGGAAGTCTCGCCTGACGATTTTGGTTCAAACTTTCGCACAGCTGAGCTAAGGTTTCGAATCGCAAGCGCTCCCCCCCCTTCGCGGGTGCTGGAGCGTCCGGAGGATGCTCTGCGCGCATGTAAGTGCCGGAGCCCAAGAATTGTAAAAGATTATTTCCTAAGTAAGGCAACTCTCGACTGGTTCCCTACCGCTGAGGATGTGTTGCATAATCAAATCGGCTTTTGTGTGGTTTGTGGTATTTTGTGATGTTGTGTGACAAAAAGGGGAGAAGCGGGAAGATTTTGGGGACACAGCAGGAAAGGGACACAGGAGTATGTTGAAATCTGCTATAGACAGACAACTATGCTTGGAGTCAGTTGCCACTGCAGTTGAGGTTAAGTGTAGTGTAAAACGATCGCGGCCCCCCAGAGAAAATTAGAGTTTTGCCCTCGTGAGGGTTTTCTAGTATTCAAGCCGCCAGGCGCAGCTGCCCAAGCATGCGACAGCAAGCCCCTGGTCTTCGGACAGCTCTCCTTTCCTGTCCTCGACCGGCTCCGCTGAGACAAATTTTAAATTACGAGCCATACGGGCCTTTAAGGAACGGACTTCAATATAATTCAAATTAGTGGCGCACGGGTGGCTCCGGGTTTGTTATGCATCGATACACATACGCGTACATACTCACGTACTCTTGGAAAACCGCAAAGGAAACAAAGATAAGTTCGGGCGAAGTCATCTGCAACCTGAGGCAAGGAGCAGAACTTCCAAATATTAACACAGGGCCCCGTTGAAGCGCCCATCAAAATTTGGAGTAAGTGCCCTAGTGAGCTTTTCTCACCGCTGAGGATGACCCATTTTTGAAAATGTCGACGAGCTCTCTCAAGTCGTGCAGCTATGGTAGGAAGTCTTGTTTTATCTTGAATAAAAACTTAACTCCGATTGGGCAGACACGGCCATCCCGAAAGTACGGTGACGTCTCCTAGCGCATCATTTCCCACCGAGCTCCCCAAAATGCTTCGACGGGAAGGCCATTTCGAAACTAATTTACACGAAACCATTCAAACCAAATTTCAGAGGAACATACTTAAGGATCGATATGGCAGTTTCGTATAGGCTTGCGTCGTACACATAACTTCGGACCGGAAAGATAAAAAGAGCGATTCTAGTTGACGCAAGAGGAAAACGAGATGTAGTTATCTGCGACCCGGGAAGTTCAAACAACTTAAAGAATCATCGATGCCGCTCCCTCAATTTCGAGATTCTGCCCTCCTGAGATTTCAGAAATAGCCTGTAATCCAATGCGCAAAGGCTTAGTCGTGTGTTCCCAAGCCATGCGGCAATGGTAGGGAGGCACGTCGGAGTCCTTCTACTAAATCAGATATAATAGCCATGCACTGCTGTGTTGGAGTCAGGACCCTCGAATCATGGGCGCTCTCGGCGCCGTCTCGGTGTCAGTAACTCTTCTAATCGGAAGATGGGGAATACATGTTGCAGCCACACAATTTCGTGGCACGAAACAAGTAATATTCATGTTCGGGCGCGAGCTAGGATTAGCAATATATAACGGCGATTAAAGGTATCATTTTGGTTCCAGTTTAAGGGGTTCAGGGAATACTTTATCTGCTACCGGTATAGGCCGAGCCGTACAGCAGAGGCGATGTAAAGCGCTAGGTGGGGAAAGGTGTCACGTGTCAGCCCAAGCGGCTGGGGTTGGGCATTCCGCGATGCAACGTTTTTAGCATTATACTTGTCATGCTTCGGGGTCTTTGTTATTGTTGCATTACTGTTCTAAAAACGTAATAAATAACCCACAAGGGTGTGTTTTAACATTACCGGGACTAAGAAAGGGGCAAGCCAAAATGGACCCGCACTCGCAGTCCTAGAAAAGCGAGAATTTAAAACAAAAGGGATACCCTTGGGAAACTGAGGGAAAGGGGGTTTAGATTTACTACATGTGAGCAGGCTTGACCCTACCTCAGTGGACCTCCATACCACTAGAGCGCGGGCCAGGCCGAAAGCCACGGTAAACTCGCCGGCGGCATGCTAATCTAACCTCATCCCTTTGGTGAACACTGAGTCGGGGCAGTCCGGGCACAATAGCAGGGAAGGGTGGTGCAGCTGGTACCCTTAGGTCTAAAACTAGTTCTAGTACGCAATAGGACCCATACGGAGCATTTGAAACGCCGGCGCCCAAACTGGTGACTGTATTGGATTAGCCAATCACTCAATGTATCAACTGTATTTTCGGATTTTTATTCGTAATCGATATTGCAAATTACGCTTTAAATTTGGAATTATTAGAAACTACGCATAGCAGCATAGCATACTTGACAACATTACTAGAAAGCCAAAGCGTTTCAATAAAATTTGTGCATTCAATTTCGCACAGCATTTTATTTCTTTTTCAGTTGTATGAGAAAATCAAATTTAGGACGCCCGGCAACATTCTGACATTGTATTCCTGTTTTCGAAGCTCAATGCAATAACGTCTACGAAAACAATTGTTTGGTTAACTACGATTTTATCTGTAAGCCGAAACTAATGTACTTAAGGTCGAAAACTGGATGCCCAAAAGAACTAACTAAACAAAGCATTGTTACACAACTAGGCTTTAAACCTAGTTAAAATATACCTTTAGCTACATAATTTAACAAACTAAAAAACTTTACTACATACAATGCTAAGCTATTATAATACAACAAAACAACGCAGAACAAATCAGAATTTCGAAACTAAGCAAAAGTTTAATAAATTAATACTTCTGTGCAACATAATTTTCGTTATTTTTATATGACATTATTGTATACTTATTTTTAGAAATATTCAATTGTATTTTTCCTGGTTAGTTGTTATACCGCTTGGAACATAATATGCAAAACAATATTAAGTGATTCTCGTACAGGTGACGTTAAAGTAATAACTTATTGCCGCAAGAATATTTTGTTTGGCTGTCAAGCAAAGCTATACTTTTGACAATAATTTTAAACGCCAAAGTTGAACGTGAACATAAACACTTAAGCAAAATTTTAATTGATATATTTAAAATCGAGAGAATAATACATACGCGATACTCGTATTTAAAATTTCATGAAGCTAAGAAAACAGAATGTGAGAAGTTTAGCAGTAAAATGTTTCTAGCTTGTACAGCAGTGAAACATAACACACTGTCCGCTCGGAAAAACAATTTGATCGGACCGAACGAGAAATTGACAATTTAGAAGCCTAATTGCCATGAAAGTGAAAAAGTTCGACACAAAATTTCAAAGTGGACACCTAAAACAATAACTAATTTCCTATTATTTGTCGTCTTAACTCCTACTTCGAAATTATTTAAATCGCAAATGTTGTAAAAACAAAAATGATATGGCTGAACCGGTTTATACGTTGGCGTAATTTTGGCAGGACCAACAAATTATCCTGCAGTCGACGAGTACGACAATCAAAAATTCCGTATCTTACAAGAGAAACGGCATGAACATAATACAGTAAACGAGAAGTTTGAGGCATGAAGTTGTCCATGATCTGACAAAAGCCCTGATATTGCAAAACATGGTCCCAAGATAGCAACAGTTATATAGTTTTTCTTGTTATTTTGCTGAATTATGAAAGATACCTACAAAAATATGTGTATAATCGTTGACTCCAGCTAAGACCGAATATATGTAGCATATTTATTTATTTATTTATTTTATTCTACATGTGTTATACCGCAAAAATGATGGACCAGCCATGATTGCGCAACATTCCCATTTATGTAAAATAGTACGAGATTAAACACGCCACCATGCGCTTAAGACGCAACCAGTGCATAATGCACAAATTTATTGAATGTGTTATGAAATAAAAATACACATGTCAGAGCATTTTACACTACGACCTATTAACTAGATGATTTCACAGACTCTAAGAAATCGTCCAACGTTAAATTAGCAAAATAACTGATCTACATAGCTGTTATTCAGTAACAACAATATCATTAATCAACAACACCAAATTGTGGGCCAGCCCCACATTCACTCTTCACAAAAACCAAAGTATGGCGATTATAGCATCTGATCGAATAGTAACTATACGTAGCTTTACATACAGCAAAAAATAGCAACTCCTTTCGATAATAATTCGTTGACGTTGGAGCCATTTGAACTGTGGGTCGAACATCGGAACGAAGCAGTGAGACACATTCGGTTTCGAACAAATATTTAAGCAAAACTTTCGTTCAGCAAACTGCACTTATGTACATGCAGAGCTGTCAACTGTTGTATTTTACAACATTATTATTATATGCTCAATAGGCAGAGTAAACAGAACAGAATTGTTAGCATAAAATTCTTATGAATTGAACGTTAACCTAAAAATTTTCAAATATATAATATATTTTTATTGTTACATTTTTCAAACCGGCCATCTCCACTGATCGCTCGGTGCTCTCTCTACCAATGGTTCCCACGGCTTGTATTCCACTAAACTACGAGCGAGACGCAACTCGGCTTTAGCCTGAAATGTAAACGTACAAAAATAAATTTTTTGAAATTACTCGTCGCTGGATTTTTTGAAATTACTTACGAAAGCAGTTAATACATTACGTCGTAATTACCATGCTGATCATGTCGCGAGTGATCCGCGTAAGGCAATATCGTTGGCAATGCGATTGTGTTAAAAATAGGATATTACTTGGAAATCTTATGATTTGCTCATTGTTCGCTCACTAGCAAAGCGGTGGTCAATGTGGCGAGTACTGCGAGCTGCTTAAATATGCCTACGAACCCATAGTATAAAATTTCGAGCAAAATCATTGAAAGAAATCCCCTCTGACAATATTTGATAGCTAAATGCAGGATATAAATAAAGGGTTTTTCTCCTTTGTACCCTTGTTGAGATGTTATACTGTCTGTGTCATGATGAGTGTACTACATAGAACGAGCACTTTAATAAATAATCGAATATTGTCCTAGATATTGCGCTGTAGATGACAAAAATGCAATATTTACATTTGTTTTCGCTAAACAGATTGATTGATAGCGCTTAGGGTTTAAGCCCATATTTCCAAGTTGAACGTGAAGCAGTAATAACCTTAAGGACATGTGATTCCCGTACGGTCGCACACAGTGCAAATAGTGGTCAAACCGGTACAAATGTTAGGTAACTGTAACATAAAGAACGGTTTCAGAAATTTAGTCGTCAAACTCGACAGTTCAAGCAGTATAATAGACTTGTTGTTAGTGGCAGATGTATGCCATATAATGCTGTTTTAAGCTCCAAATATAAGTAAAATCGATTAACGTGTTATCGTTTTTTCAACACCGCCGCATCAACGGGTGGTTACGCATAAACACAATGCACAATATCCTAACCACTACACACATCAAACAGAATCAAACTGGCATCAGGACATACAATATGAACATGCACACATTATATACAGGTATCATATACTGCCATAGCTGTAGTGGGTTAACCCCCAGGGTCAAATCTCCATCTCAGACCATATTTACCCTCTGAAAATGCCGCAAGTGTCCCTGCCTTCGGTGCGCGGAAAATTTTCTGCAAAAATTGTGGTAAAATTGGCAAAAATGTAGACGGTCCTCTGAGAGGGGGCTCTACTCCTCAGAACCTCCACCTAAACAGACCGACCTTCGACATCCATGATGCATGCGCATTGATACATATATGTGCATATTATATTTGTGAGTCGTATGCGCGAAATGTAACGAAAATTAACAGCAACCACGGTCAAAACGCAATTCGCAATCAATCGAAATGTTTATTCGAAATGGGTTGAAATTTAAATTTATTTTACAGCACGTCCTTCAGCTGTCACTGTACCTGCATTATGACTTCTTCAATATGACCCATACCGATCTTCTCTTCAAGTTTATCGATACTCGGCTCCTGATATAAAAATACAAACATTCAAAGAAAACTTTTATTCCCAACAAGCGTGCCATAGTCAACTACATTCGTTAAAAATGCACCATTTTAATTAAAACAATAGATACAGATTTCTGAAACAGAATTAAGCCTTTAAATATTTTTGGCTATGGTCAAGGTAAAGACCCTAGATCAACGATCCAAAGAATGTCCACTTGTTTCTATTTAAATTGCCGCCAGATTTGATTTATAATTGACAAAAATATATACCTGATTTTTATTACAGTAGCACGGTATTCAATAATATAAAATTTCGATCTTCAAATAAATTAATTTACGTATATTTTCACGGCAGTTGATAATTCGCAAACAGAGGCGCTTCTGTAGAGTATCAAACTGTAGTCTATTTTATTGGTGACAAACATAAAGGTTTGTCGCATAAAAAAGAAGAAAAACTTTTCGTACATAAAATTTTGTTACATCTGTTATGCAATAACTGTTATTCACGATAATTTATCGAAACTTGAAGTTACACCTTTGTTTTGATAGACCGGTGGACACTGCGTCTTATTATAACATTACGATCGGATCAAAATTATGTTGATTATATCGAATGTCATGTACGAAAACGGCCACAATGAACTACGAGTAAAACCGTTAGATTCAGACTTACAAAATTCTTTAGACCAGAGACATTTGAACATGCTTAAGATTACGTGAACAGTATTAAAACCCAGAATTAACCTCAGACTTGGAATGCTGAAAAGGACCATATTAGCCCAGCCAGGTTTCTATGTCGAACCTCTCTCACCTATCTATCTACCTATCTATCCATCTAATCGTTAGTTTCATGAAGCATTTTTATATAAATCGATGCATTTTTCGTAACACGTTCAACGTAAAACCGAAATGAAACTAGTAAAATTAAAAAAATACTACCAAGAATATAACCAGACCAATATTTTAAAATTAGGACAAATTTTGTAGCGATAGCAGCAATATGGTCCTCATCGGCTTTAAAACTGCTCGTTTCGGACCGTTGAAACTGTTTTAACAAGACTACTAAACTCCCGTTCAACCCACTCAAATCAGTGAGTTTCAACCAAAGATTTTTAATGTTGAGAAACTGCTGTTGTCTCAATATACCAACTTTCCAGACATATTTTTCTGAAAACAAAAATAGAGGATTCTATATACGCTTCTAATAATTTAAGTCCACATTCAGAACTAATGTCTTCTAAACTAAAACAATGTAATTTCTGAAATTTTGGTGTAAATTGGACCTTATGTGCAAATTTGTCCTAAATATCTGACACTTCGGTATTATAATGTTTCTTTGTTTCGGCGGCTAAAATTTCCAAAATGTTTTGTGCTGTAAAATTAAATATTTAGTAACGATTATTTTAGGAATTTTCCCAATATTAAATTATTTGGTAGTGATCCTTAATGTGTTACGATAACATAGGTCTCTCTTCCAAATATAATGTAAGTCAAATTGCAGTAAATGTAGGCCTGAGTATGTAGACTAAGATCGCAACTGGATAAAAATTTTAAGTCTATTGGCCCACATTAAATTTTTTGTGTTAATAGGTCCGGATCAGGTCGAGACATTTTCTCAGACTGTATCGCTAATATTTTGCTCACTGATTTCACATGTTCCAAACGATCTTCGATTATTTGCTGAGTATGTTTGCGGTACGCAGCTGTTGCAGGCATTTTTTCAAGCGTTCGAATCAACTTGCCGTACACGACGGTAAGCACCTGTAACAGAAGAATCGATGGTTCAGATAGAAAGGTCCAGCATTCACCGTAGACCATTATAAGCAATA
>JASANE010021802.1:0-28174 GCA_030248225.1 Trileptium ribeirensis
CCGTTTCATTGAAAAACAATATAGAACGTTTATAATATAATGAAAGTGAGTTCGCATTAGATAGTGTAAGCGCATTAAACAGGAGTCCTAGCTATCATAGTAGATGGGTTTTGTAAAATTTAAAATAGCTTCCGCATTATGTAAAGATGTAAAAATTTCATGATTTTTCCTCTGTGACATTTTGAATCTGCCAGTGCCACATTAAGTGTTTCTTTAAACATGACAATACCAAAATTTTGACGAAATGTCATCGCCGTTCTTTTACTGTTACTAGAGTGCTGAAGTTCGAAATATCAACGCATCCTCTGAACCAAACCATGTCGTGTTATTCTGTCAGTATGGTTGTTCTATTATTTTGGTTGCTATAATAAAATCCATTTAATCATATTCGCAAACTTTAATAAGGTGGCAAAAAGTTAATAAATTATTAATTTTGTTTATTGGGATAGATATTTTGTGTATAATAGTTTAAATACGTTTAGGCATTCGACGATGCTATCCAAGAATTGGATACGCTAAACGAAGATTCGTACAAGGATAGCACGCTTATTATGCAGCTGCTAAGAGATAATCTGACAGTAAGTCGATGTTGATAATTTGTTTACATCTTTCATGTCAAATTTTACATTTCGTGGTGCGGCAAGTGCAACATGCCACGTAGAAAGTACCGCTATGCACAATCTGAATCCAGCCGAAAAGTAGAATACACCCATAAAGTTGTTTGTGAATCTCTATTGCTACTAATACCAGAAGGCTTCCAGGAATTGATCTGTCACACGGATTTTACATTTAGCTGTTCTACCCGGCTACGGGTAAATAGCGGATGCTCGAAACTGTTTTATAATTCTGCTTGGTCAAAATAAAATAAAAAATATTTTATGTACGGTTTCGTTGAGCTGATTTAAAGGGTACCAAAATTTATATTATATCTTCAAAATTGATCATTTTCAGGCTAGTGGCATAACCAAAAAGACCCTTTGGTATATCGCTGCTTGATAAAAAACCTTACCATTCAAACGCAGTTAAAAACGATGACATGTACTCGCTATTGTAGACCGAACAGGAACCAAAAACTAAGATTTTTACCTCTTGCGTCATAAAAAGCCAGAAAATAAACTCGAGTTTGCCAACCAAGTGTTTCTAGAGTGCAGTTACATTATCGTTTTTAACTGAATTTGTTGCTTTATCGTGATAGAGTGACCTCTGCCATAATTGTACTTTTTCTTCTGGGTGTCTCGATTCGAGTCGCCATGACAGAATGTTTTCTCTGAGAAAATAAATAAGGTGAATTAAGTTGGCGCCCCCAACATTATATAATTTTGTGGATTTTGATATACAAGATTTTAACGATTCTATCAATTTTAAACCAAAAAATATCAGTTTGCATTATTGTTAATTTTGCCGCAGTCGATTTTTCTTGTATGGTGTTTAATAAAGCAAAATGATTTGCCTAGTATGTTTTGCCATGACTTTATTGTAGATATGTCAATATTCATAACGTAATGTAACGTATAGGACATTGTGTTACAAGAGTGATAGCTTTTAAATTCCGTACGTGTGTGATCGGCCATAGATCGGGCACGACTTAACCGATTTTCATTTTCTTGGGCTCAATCGAACCGGCATAGTCGATTTGCATTGTACATCCCCGATTGCTTTTTATTTGGGGCTGGTTCCGGGGTGAGGGGTCAAATTGAGGGTTTTTATCCCATTTTAGTACCCCTCACGGAAGTAAGGTTAATTTTATATTAACTTCCGAATTTTTTTCTCGGGATGGTTATATTTAATAGTAAAATGATATGTTCCGATACCTCTTTTTTTGTTTTCCTATTAAGGCTCTGGTTCATTGGGTTTGAGGTATGTCACCCTCGTCGTTCTTCGACCCAAAGTTCGAAAATTTCTTCTGAGGTGCTTAAAAGTTTTACTTGGAAGTTTTCGGGTATGGTCAACTCATCGCATGATATTGATTTTGATCTGCGACCATGGTTTTATGGGTACTTGGGTATGGCGCCCCTATGACTCTGGCTTGTCCACAGTGGGGGGTGGGCCACAACTTTCCAAATTCGCCCATGTCCGTCCCACCACTAGGCCGAACCCCACCATATTCAACTAATTCCAAAAATTTTTATGTCTGAAAATTTGTTTTTTGTGTGCAAATTGTTTTTCAAATATTAATAACACTGTTTATAATGCTAAAATATCGTTTTTAGCTTAAAATACATTCACGTTAGTAAAACTGCATGAAAATATGGGCATATTTAGTATTTTGAAGCAAAATTTATCCCCCTTCCCACTTTTAATTTTCCCCCGAGAATTAACATCCCCCCACTTTTCGGACGGCTGGGGACAGGCCAGTGACTCATGGTAAGATCAAAATGGGGGTTTCACCCCATTTTAGTACTCTTCACATAAGCAATGTTATTTTTATCTTAACTTCTGAATTTTTTCCTATGCTTGGTTTTATTTCATAGCGGAATGACAAATTCTGGTGCCTCTTTTTTATTTTTCAATTAAGGCTCCGGTTCTGCAGTTGTGGGGTTTGAGGTATGGCACCTTCGTGGTTCCTCGACCCAAAATTTGAAAACTTGTTCTGACGGCCTGAGCTTCAGAAAAGTTTTACTTGGCGTTTTTCGGGCATGGGAAACTCATTACAGCTGTTGATTTTGTTCTGTGATCCATAGTTTAATGGGTACGGGGGTATTACACTCTCATGGTTTATCGAACCAAAATTTTATTGATTCGAGCTAATTTTATTGTGACGTCTTGGGAGGCTGATACTTTGCACTTGGGGGGTTTCGGGCATGAGAAACTTATTGTCGATGTTAGTTTTGTTCTAACTTATTAGGTATTGTATCATATCCACTTATAGCATATCGAGGTATGCTATCGAGAGCTGATTATCTGTGCACGGAAAAGGCATATGTGTTCAATAGAGTTACTATTTAAAACTGAACTGTTAGAGCTTTAAATTTGGTTGGAATATTATTTCGACAATCTAGAACTTGTGGTGCTATTTTCAGCTGTGGACATCAGATACGCAAGACCAAGGAGATGGAACCGAGCCGGCTCCTGAAGGCGAACCGCCTCAGTAGAATTATATTTTTGTTTTTTCTCATCATATCTTATCATCGTTTGTTTTTTTTTTTGGATTATCGCATTTTTATATTTTATCTTTTTATTAATATTCTCATTAGCGTGATTGACAACATTTATTATAACTGTACAGCCTTCGACAACTACTATATTGGCAGATAGTAGACGCGAGATACATTAGTGGACGCGTTGAGAACTTGCCCTGAGATTTACACTAGTATAAGACAGGCGTTATCGCTTCTTTTTCAATTATTGTTTTGCCTTATAGGAGTCATTTTTATTGTGTCGTAAACAGCCATTTCATTTTTTTATTAAATGCTGATTTAACTTGTGTTTCTTTGCTACCGCATTTAGTAATGATAACATGGATCAGTTGGATTGCGATTATCCTAATAAAATGATTTGATTTATATGTAGTATTATATTTTTATAATGGTTACAGTGCATAGTAACTGAGATGAATGCAGCAGCTTCCTCAACACCTATAATAAATCAACGATCGGTTTTTACTAGTCTGAAAGCCGTGTACTTTGCAAGTGTGCAGCATATGCGGAGCAAGTGTCGGCACAACTTATTAATCTTAGCCAAATTTATTCTGATAACAAGTATGGCCCACACAAAAATCCATATAAAATATTATTTTTTTTACTTTAGCACACTTTTTAGTAAATATTAATTTTTCGTACAAATCTATCGTTCATATATAGATAGGTTGTTTTATATTTATTGTATTAAATAATATAATGTTTACACTGTGCGATATGATGCTTCAATACCCTGTGCAATGCTTTACGTTGTAAGATTCTGTCAATGTTGCATAGATTCTATAGATGTATACATTAGATCAGCTATGAATTTAGCGTATTTGTTAATACAAAAATTAATCCTATTTTATAAGGCACGTTTTGGTGCATGCAATATTTTCAACGAATTTATCACAGCTCTTATAGTGCTCGCCATATTAACGCCTTTCTAGCTATCCTACAGTGAATCTGTCAGAACTGTTTTGAGTGAATTGTTATGACTAGTGATGTAGTGGCGTGTTGTAAGGTGGCGAACTGTTTGCTGCACTTTCACTTTTGATTGGTAAATTTCCAATTTTCTTCGACATCTTTTCGAAATATTTGTGCTTGATGTTGTATTATTGTTCGAGATCTATTCGTAAAGTATTCGAAATTACTTTGAGAATAGTTAAAATTATTATTTTGGTTTCTGTTTGATATTCCGCCGGTGGAAACTTCAATGTCATTTCTGACGAAAATTACGTGTCAAAAGAGACAATGCTGTTTCTGGTATATAACAAGCTGAGTAGGCATAGTATTTTCATATTTACACCAATTTCTCTGTACCTCATTCGCTTCGCTTATATTCGCTACAGTACTTATGTGAGTTCTACAGATGGCGTGAATACTATTATGATCCAACACAGAGCTGAAATTCTGGTTCAGTTTTTGCCATAGCAATCATTTCAATAATATCTCTAATCAACTGCATTGATTAATTTTATTTTGTACTCTCGTGCTGTTTTAGCGAAATAACACGATTGGTGGTGGTGTCACCCATCTCAGTGTTATTTAGTTAGTTTTTGTACTTTGTGTCTGCGGGTATAGATATCTCTCCGCAGCAAGTGATCTTGCGGTATCGAACTCTTATAATTATCCTGCAGTTTTTACCCCTTTGTACTCTAGTTCCCTGTCGCTGCTCAGGTTGCCGCACGTCGTTGAAGGTGCATCATTGTTAAATATCTATGTATACAATGGACGTAAGGCAGTTTTGTGAGGATTGCACGATTCCTTGCAACCCCTTGGGGTTGAGGCTTTGTGTGCGTCTCGTCGTTTGGTAATAATATTATATACATCGTTCGATGGTTAACCTTAAACATATTTCTGTCGAATATCTATATCTCATATTTTCATGTGTTTGCAAAATTTGCTGGCGTACCTTTGAAGCCGGATTTTTACTACTGTCCCCAACATCGGCCAAATATATTGGTAGTTTATCCGTTATAAAAGGTTTCGTATTTAATGAATGTAATGGATATGTAATTATTTGAAATATATCTGCTAGCGTAAGAAAGTTTTGCTTGAGTTTCTACCACTCCTTTGGTGACATCGAACGTGCTGTTGGTTAATGCGTTGTCGGATAATATGATTATCTTTTTGATACTCTAATAAACGTTCGAGTCGAATGTTTTTCATAAATTTGTTACTGGTGTATATTGGGTAATATTGGCAGTCTCGATATATATATTCTGCCAGTGTGTTTTCCACGCGCTAATCGTATATATAAATTCTTGACTCAGAATTTTACTGATGTACAAGTTCCTTAGACATTTATTTCAATAAAGCGTTGAGTGTTGTAATTTATCTGATGGGTATATATATATAGTTTTTCTAGTTAATGTATAATTCATGGGTGGAAGTGAAATTCGAGCTACTTCGTTCTCGATATACGATGCCGCAGCCTTAGCTATCATATACTAAGCCGAAATCGGAGGGTCCACGCAATAAGCTGTTCTTTTTTCTAACAATATGCCGTCGAGCCCCGAGAGGTCGCATGGTCGTTTTTCTACTGCTCAAATAAACAATTAGTATCTCCAGTAGTTAAGAAATTAAATGGACGTTAAAATGATAGTGTAAGATATCTGCGCCGTACAACTGTCTACAGACGCGATGACAAGCACAGCAGGTGTGGGTTTTGTTTTGTATCCCATCCGAAGACTCAAAATCATAAACGCGCACTTGCGTAGTTCCTGAGCTCCAAAAGCTTAACTTTCAATGGCAACATTTAATGACCAAAATATAAATAAGATATTCATTGAGCATCGGTAAGACTCTAAGCTAGTAACTTTTTATCAAACTTTTCACCCATTCCATGAGGAGAACGAATGACTAAAAGTCGATTCGACCACCTGTAAAAACGGAAAGGAAAACAAACGATAAACCGCATATGACAATTGTCAAGACACTACACTGCCCCTTCCAAGGAGTGGAACGTCTTTTGTCACTTTTCTGGCCTTAGACGCAATCTATGCTGTTTCAGGTGACTACGATGCTGTGAAATATTTGGACTAGCAATGAGAATATCATCAATATATGCCTTAACAAATGGCATGTCTTGCAGAATTGAGTCAATCAGTCTGAAAAGTTTGCGCGGGATTACAAGACATGGACGGTACAAAAAGAGGCCAAATGGTGTTGTTACAGTGCTCTTAGGTTGGTCTTCAACTGGCACAAGTGTCTGGTGATAGGCACTGACTGAATCAAGTTTTGAGAAAATTGTGCACTTATCTAAATCATTTGTAATGTCTACGATATTTGGCATGGAATAACGATCAGGAACACTGACGTTGTTAAGAGCACGATAAACACCACATGGACGCCGTGGTTTTTTTCGGATCGTTTTTGGGAGTCATATGAAGCGGTATGGCCATGGAGACTCGCCACGATAGACTAGACCTTGTTTCCCCAACGTGAGAAACGCTTCTTTTGCTACACGAAGTTTTTCACCAAAGAGGCGCCGCGGACGGGCAAAAATTGGCGATTCTTTGGGAATTATGTGATGTTCTACGTTATGGAAAACGCTATTATCCACAACCAAATGTTCAAATACTTCCTTGTAGTCATTCAAAATCGGTTATTTTGTAAAAACGGTATTGGAGATTGTAACGACATTTACTGAACCGTTGTTGGAAGATAAGCTGTTTGTTACCCTGTGATTTGCACAGTTATTTGAAAAATGGCGCAGCAATTTGTGTTCTCGACAATTCAGCATTAAGTTATTTGCACACAAAAAATCGTAACCTAAGATTGGTTGGGTTACATCAGCGACGATGAAATGGCACCCGAATGATTCATTTAAGCATTTTAAGTAAAAATCAAATGATCTTGTGCCATGAGTTGAAACGGCGGAACCATTAGCTGCCACAAACGAATGGGTTTTAGTTGTTTTTAAGTGAAAGTTAGCGAATTTTTTGGGCCGAAATCTTTGGTTAGCGCCACTATCAACCAAAAAATTTCCTACCACTGTTGCGGCCACATGTGTGAACTAAACACGAAAATCGTAATCCTAGAATCAAGCGCTCAACCAACACATCGTAACTACCAGCATAACTGCACTAGAGACTAAAACAGCCCAATTATTGGCAAACTAGTCACGACAACTGACGACAATTATTCTGCAAATTAAGCATAATCATCGTAAACAACCGTACACCTCGTACTACCGTAACTAAATGCCCCAAAAAGACGATTGCTGCTTGGAGAATTGCAGTTTCCCCGTGCGCAAGGAATTGATTTGATTTGTAACTATTGGGTTGTTGGCAGTGCTCTGGCATTCAGTTTTCATGACAGATGTGTTTGCTGTTGCGTTCGTAGATTCTGGTTTTGAGCCGAATTTTACAGCGCATAAACTTCGATGATGTCCCACTTTGTGACAATGTGCGCAGGAACGTGAACAATTACAGGCTTTCGCTGTATGCTTGTTACTCAAACATTTGAAGCATCGACGCGTTTTAATTTCTTGTTGCTTCCGGCTTGTGACATCTGAAAATTTGCGACACTAGTCTGCGTAGTGAGCCTCACTGCAGAAACTACAACAAGGAGTATATATTTGATGTCTGGTTGGCTACAAGAGCTGATGTAGTTCCTTGTCGTTTATTTTCACCTTTTGACAAGAATGTGTTGCGCTTATTATTCGATTGTACGTTTCCTTCGTTCTGTCCAACTTGTGTAACGAAAACACGTTGACTGTAATCTCTTGCTCTGATTTCTTCTTTCAGCCATTCGCGAAGATTTAACAGTTCCCATGGATTTGATCCATTTTTGCGATATAATTCCATTTTCACATAAGTAGGTAGCTTTGAAAGGATGGTAGGTGTGAAAACTTGTCCGAAAGTTTCTTCGGCGAATCCTAGTGCGACGAGGCTTCTTATATGTTTATCACATTCATCATACGTATATTGAAGCTGTTTTAGGTCATGAGTTGCAACAGGTAGTGCAAGTAATGTCTCAATATGTGCAAAAATAGCGAGCTATGGATTTCCGAAGCGTTTCGTCAAAGCTTCTACTGCTTCGGCATAGTTTACACTAATCAGACGATAGCCATCTATAAGATGAAGTGCATCATCCTCCAAGAAACTTCTTAGATATTAGAATTTATCCACGTCTGTCAGCTGTTCATTCTTGTGAATTGTGGAAGAAAATCTGTCCCAGAATTCTGCCCATTTTTGTCCGCAGAACTTTTTCATTGCAAGTTTTGGTAGCTTTACGGATTGAGTTTTGCTTTCGAGTAATGAAGCGTTTGAAGAAGCGTGTCTAACTTTGATTTCTGTTAGACCCTGCTGAATAGCTTGACCACGAGCCGTGACAACTTGACTTCGAGAATTTCGTCGTCGAAAGCTGTAGCTTGTTCGCTTTCTTGTTGCGCTTCTGCTTCATGTTCGATGGTCAGCAATATTTCACTGTCCAGCTTCAAAATTTGCTAGTGCATAATTTCTAATTTCGTGAGACATGCCTGTAGCTTTTCCAAGCCATCTGTTGTTCCGATATGCAGAAATTCTTCAACTTTAGACATCTGTTTCTTTGCGTTCATAATCAAAGCATTACGTTGACGCTTAGAGCTAATAATTTTTTTGTGAAGTCGACATAGTGACTAATCGTTTTAGCTATCTATTCGGTCCGTATTCTGAATGCTATACTTATCCGTGTCCGTATTCTGAATGCTGACAAATTATAAAGCTTCACTGTAATACTTTCCGCTGAAGACCCACAAGAAATAATGCGAATCGAAAAACTAGCACCAGAAACTGGTACTACTTGTTGAGTCGAAACATTTGTTTTAAAAGCTGAGAAGGTTATTTTTGTTAGAAACTAACAAAAAAATTGACAATAATTGAAATTTTGCTCACCCTGTTGATGTCACTAAATGAGAGTTCCACAGTCAAACGAATCTACGGCGACTCGCTGCTCCTTGATATCAGTTGTGAGAAATTTCGCACGAGAAACTAGTGCGAAATCAGGTGACCAGGCTGTGAACGAACGAGAATTTGAGCAATCGAAACACTATCGAACGCCCGTTAGAAACTAACAAGTACGCACGAGAAAAGTGAACCACACACAAACTGATCAAAGGTTCGAATTATAAGTCTGAAGGACCATGTGAACTAAACACGAAAAGCGTTATCCTAGAATCAAGCGCTCAACCGGCACATCGTAATTACCAGCGTAACTGCACTAAAGACTGAAACAGCCCAACTATTGGCAAACTAGTCACGACAATTATGCCAATTAAGCATAATTATCGTAAACAAAACGTAAACAACCTTACACCTCGTACTACCGTAACTAAAGGCCCCAAAAAGACATATAAAATAACTGTAAATTTTAGTCGTAATCACAAACCATTAGCGGAACCATTAGCTGCCACAAACGAATGAGTTTTAGTTGTTTTTAAGTCAAAGTTAGTGAATTTTTTGGGCCGAAAACTTTGGATAGCGCCGCTGTCAACCAAAAAAATTCCTACCACAGTTGCGACCGCATGAACTGTGTTTACTCCGCCTTTTGCATCCGCGAATCGGACGGAGTCCCGGCTTTTCCGGAGAATGATTCTTTATCAGTGTTCCAAGAACATGGTTTTTGACAACAGTTTGCATTATGTCTAAATCTGAAATGGTACCAACAACAGTTTCCCTGGGGATTGCATTTTCGTTTGGCGGATAGTGAACGGGTGTTTATTGTTGTGGGGGATCGGTTTTGACTACGAGAATTATTAAATCATCGTGATCGGAAGCTTTTAAAACTCGGTCTGGTAAACCGGTCACGTTGCTTAGCAGAAAACTTCAGAGCATTTACGGATTTCGTCAGTTGTGCGACAGTGTGACTTAAATCATCTAGTTAATGGGAACAACCGGTGCATGTTTTTTGTATGTTGATTTTATTCACACTTGTGGTTGGTACTGATGGTAGAACTTGTTCAATTATTTTATCGGCTAAATCCGCCAATTTTTCTATCTCGCTATCTTCCACCACTGCCAGAGTAATTCGAACCTTTTATGGTAAAATGTCTAAAAATCGCCATTTAACCAATTCGGCATCGTTGAGTGCAAGCCGCTGTAACTGGCGAAGTGCCACAGACGGGTTCCGACCGCTTAGTGTCTGTTCGGCCAAAAGATTTTTTAGCAGTTTTTCTTGGCTAAGGCCGTAGCCAAAATACAATTTTTAATAGAATTGTAGTCATCTGTGGTTTTGATACCACAATCGTTCAGTACATTAGTTGGCAAAACACATAGTAGACTATTTCGCCTGACGCTTTCGGTTTTTGTTTCCAGAAGAGGTTCTATCTGTGTAAACCAAACTTTAGTATTTTTACGCAGAAATTGGGCAATTTCGCTACAGTTTCATTTTCAGCTTGGGCTATGGATGTCATTTTTGATGGCGTTGACAGTACAATCTTCAACGTCGTTTTCACAACCGCAGGAGACTGTATATTTAGCGCATCAACAATAAGTTGCTTGGTTCCTTGCATAACGAAGTTTAAGTCATCCTCGTTTATGAGTTGGAGTGCCTTCGTTAAAGTCTCGCGGTCTAAGATTTATATATAATTCTGCCATGTCGATGTTATTTGCTTCCGGGTTTGGTTCCATTCTGGCAATTATCAGCAAAATTCTTAGTTTACTTACATGTACTTGTGACATATTTAAAATTGTTGAGTTTATTAACTGGCTCAAATGAAGATTGTACAAGTTTTGTACACTGCCAAAAATGCTACAATTTCAGGAAAAATGGTTCGTAGGAACATGTTCAGGAAAATTGGCACCACTGATTCCAGCAAGGAAATCAGCAATCGAAAGTCCAAAAATTATAAAAAATACGCTTCTTCGAACAACGCGCAAACAATCACTAAATGAAAAAATGTTTTTTTATGAAACTGTGTGTTATTATGGTTGTTTGTAACATTAGCTGCGACAGGTCGCTTTCCGTTGCGCAAACTGTTGTCATAGGCAAATAATTCAAAAGTTTCCCGAGACCTCCGACATGTTTTCAAACGTATTTCACAGCTGTTCGGTAGCTTGGATTTGTGTGGTTTCCGAACTACCTGAAATGTGCTTTTGCGGTCAGAAAAAAGTTGACCTGAAAAAGTATACAATTGCTGTCGGTATCGGTTGGATCTTGAGTCGGATCTCATGAAAATTTATCAATTTGAGCGGTTGTGGGGACAGGATTCAGCTCAACGTCCCCTGAAACTATCAGTAATAAAAGCAACATTGACGCATGTTGACTGCATAAATTTAAAATTTTATATTTAACAGTGTATTTTCTAGCGTAAACTTGCAAAGTCAACAAAGAATGTGGTTTGCTAAGATCTAGTGACACTGACAGAAAACCGGTATGTGTAGTGTTTTGGCTACATTTTAATTTAATAGTTGCAGGCAAAAACGGATAGTCTGTGTCAGTTTTCTTTTTTTATGGTTTTCTGGCAAACTTAGCTTTTTTCCTTTGTACTTCCGTCGTCGCTTGCCACTGTATTCGAAATTTCTTTGACCAGAACAATTGTCTCAAAAAGCAACCATACCGTTGTCAGATGGGTCGCTGTCGTCAGCAAAAATAGTGATAGTCGTCGTTGTCGATTCGTCTTTATTAGCGCGATTCGTTGTCGTTGACGTCGGCCATGTTGTGAAGCATACGACTGGCAGTAGAGCGAACGGCGATAGGGATGCATGGCTTCGTTGTGTTGACGTGGAATGCTGCATGTTGACTTCAATGTTTTTGCCGTTTGAAGCGTGAATCGTCGTAAACCCGTTGATGCAGTTGTCAACGAGAGGTAGAAATTGTCCTCACGATATATAAGGGCATGTCCATAAGGTTCACCAATGGTGGTTTTGTTTTGCAACCCATTCAAAGACTCAAAATCATGCAACACACACTTGTGTAGTTCCTGAGCTGCAAAAGCTTGATTTTCAATGGCAACATTTAATGACCAAAATATAAATAACAAGATATTCATAATTCATTGAGCATCGGTAAAAGACTTTAAGCTAGTAACTTTTTATCAAACTTTTCACCGATTCCATGAGGAGACGAACTGCGAAAAGTCGATTCGACCACCTGCAAAAACACAAAACGGAAAGGAAAACACAAACGATATTAACAGCATATGACAAGGGTCAAAAGACACTACACCAGGGTAGCAACGAGAATCGTCCTTCAGTGAGCCGCTATACAGTGCCAGTAAATATGGTATATTGCCTATACAAATTGAACTTTCAAAGTTATACTCCTGTGTAAATATCGTGCTGGATTTACCCTAGGCAGAAGCAGACATTTCACCAGAAAAGCAGGTTCTAAACCCTGTAATTTCTGAACGGAAAAATGCGCATTCCTGTATACTGTTTAAGGCAAATGTAGGCACACCTGCATCTTACATCCACTGTAATTGAGCTACATTGACACGCGCTAAGATATTCAAAATATAAAATAAATATATAGTTCTATGTTAAACAAAGCCAATTTTTTGAAAATTTTCGACGTTTAGGGTTTTCTTAATGGCTTATAAAGTTTATTTCTCGATAGTTTTATATATCATTGGGATGACATTGATGAGCTGCGTCCAAAATCTGCTGATTCAGTTAATGAGTTAACGACTTAGGCCAGTAACCCGTGATCAGCCTAAACTGTTAACATAATTATAGCAGGCTACCGCATTTAGTGTTAAAAACACCAGTATATTGGAACACTCGAGTTTTCTTTCCTAGCGTATTTTTAAGTCTTGTAACTCGCATGATCTTATGGCTTGCCTGAGCTTAAAGTCGGGCTCACAAGCCTTAAATTTTTTTCCGTGTTACTGATATAAACGTTTTCTTTCCCACCAGATATGATTCGTATTTTAAATCAGATATGTACGGCTGCAGTTCCAGAGTTATCTTGATGCATAATGGGTTGCAAGCGGACGATCACACTACACGCGTGTTCTATACTAAGGTCAGGGTAACATATTTCTGTGTCTGTTTTACAGATTTCATGCTCAACTAAAGTATTGGCAATAGCTCAATATTTCGCGCCAGTGACGGATAAAAAGTAGGAAATGGAAGCTGTTGAAAGCAAATCTATGTACATATATTTATCACCTTTTAACATATATATTACATTTCACAACGACATAATGCACAAGACCAGCATGATTGAGGAATATTGAACTGTCGAATTGTTTTTTCGCCCACACGATCAGACAGATACTTAACCAATCGATGATTGTGCCACCGAATTCATCGACCGTGCTATTTTGGGAGTATATACACAAATACCTGTGTTTAACAATGCAGCAACGGCTTCGATTTCTAGAGCCTAAATGCCTGTTTTATCGTCGACATTTCCATATAGTCCTGAAGTGCCTGTTAGCTTCAAAAATAGCGTTCGCCTTTTTTTTCTGTAAGGTCGGTTTCCACTAATCACTAACTCTCCCTAACTTTGATGCGTCCTTTTTGTGAACCTGTAGCTCAATAACAAATAGCACTGAATAAACGGACTCATATGGGACAATCTTCTTAATATCTTTTGGTTTTCTGAGAGGGGCATGATCATTTTCTGTCGCTCGCAGAAACGTTTTACAATAGCCAGATTCAGCTTTTCCGGCAGTTTACTACCTTTTGGTTTGACATGGTTGCTAAATGTGTTTAATTCATGTCAGGCTGATTTTTCCCGGAAGAAAAATTTGTTTAAAGTTACTTCAGGCAAATTTTTCTGCGGGATAAAAATGTGCCGGGGGAAAACCTGACTTTGACACCGTATATTCCTTAATAAAAATATTGATATAGCTATGTAATTATATATAATTATATAACTATATTTTGTAGTGCAATATTTTTAGCGAGATATGACCTGCCGTTTACTTAATTAGTAATTTTCTTAGTCGATTAACGGAGGATCAGTGAAGTCCCTTACAGGTGAGGGAGACTTCACATAGGTATCATAAGGTAATCATTTAGAGTATATTTTAGCCCAGGACAATCTTAGGCTTAGACTATAGCTCACATTCAGGCCTAGGCTTACACTAAGGCTCATGTTTAGACTTAGCATAGCGTTTAAGAAAAACAATCAATTATTGAGGGGGGAAACATGACAGTACGCTAGGGGAGGGATCCTACATGAATACGAACTCGTTTCATTTATGGTAAAATTATTAGGAGGACAGGGGACACTATATGTAATTACTGTATGCTCACGCGGTTAGTGAGCCAGTTTTGCAAGCTATTTAAAAGATAGAAACATAAGGGTCCTATGATATATCACTATATGTTACATGCACAGTTTGGTAAATTAAACAAATTAGTATCAGATAAGTGAAATTATTCATGCAAAAATAATTACAGTATGGCCCAAAAATTTATAATTGGAAAATAGGATACAAGCTATATATTTTAAGATAACAGTTTTTGGATTAGTGAGTTTAGGTAAGCCATTCAGAATATAATAGCAACTTGGGTTGTTAGTATTTCACATATATATAATAGTAAATTCAACACAACAGTAGCCTAGCTTGGTGGCTGTATAATTGGCAATGTAACCTTTAAAGGTTGAAATGAAATGCATGATGTTCCGTTTTCAATATACTAAGCCTAAACTTGTCTTAGTGTAAACTAAGATTGGTATATAAGCATAAACTAGTAAAGTGGGAAGCTGCTACCTCTAAAGCCCCGCTCTAAGCTTACATTTTTTAAGATATAACGTTAAGCCCCTAGCGGTGGATTGTCTGATTTTACAATATCATGACTCAAAACTTTGCTTCGGTACTTCATCAAACTTAATGTTGGTGAATTTTAAAAAACGCAAATTAATCGAATGATGTGTTCTCTTGATTGTAGTTGAAAGCTCTACGCCAGCATTCAGAGCGCTTTCTTTTGGGCTTTTGGTTAACTAAATATAGGTTTGTTAACATTTTCTTTTGATATTACTTGTGCCATATATTTTGGTGGCCAATTCACGGCAAAATCATTGTCATTAATGTTGAATTTTCATACTACGGTCATAATTATATACAATTTAAATATTTTGAATTTGAGCACAATCAGGATCACTGTCTTCTTTAAATAATCCAACAAAGTGTTTGTCCAACGCGACGTCCGCACATACCAAGATCTACAGCTTTTGACAACAAGGCATTGACATTAAATTTGAATTTTCTATATTACGATCGTAAAATATACAATTTAAATATTATTTTGCATTTGAGCCAAATCAAATCATTGTCTCCTTTAAATAAAGTCAACAACACGTTTGTCAACGCCGCACATACAGCGACCCGATAGCCTTTGATAGCAAGGCGATCTAACTTCGCGAGGACAGAATTCAGTTACCATTCACAAAATTTTGCCCACGCTTTACTCAATAGCATTAAATATTTCATTAATGCTGGATCAGAAGATGCATCTAACATTAGTCGGTCCATTTTTAAACGAATTTGGGTATTGACAAGGACATAAGGCATTGTCAGACTATTGATAGTCTGATATTAACTGCTGTTGACAGTGATATATAATTTTTATAATCTATATATCAATATGGTGCTGATTATATTACGATTTGGGACATGATATATTATTATATATACTACATAACGTGATAACATATAAGCGGTCTGAAAAAATTGAACGGATACACAAATGCCATTTTAGTATTGACTATAATGTCCGTTAAATTATATGCTACTCAATTCTATTATATTTTTCTATATACAAACTTCAATACTAGTAAACATATGCTTAGTGTTTCAATTAGCATATTTACAAGCAAAAATTTATGCAATTGCTTATGTGGAACTTATTGATCGTTCATAATCATATATACGGAACATTTTAGCGGAAATTAGCAAAAATTGGGTATAAAATTGGTAAAAATTTGAGTAAAATTGACAAACATTGGGGTACAATTGGCAACAATGAAGGAGATCTGGGGAGGCCGTCAACTTTTTTCAGTACCGCAGGACTTACTGGATCGGTTCTGAATCGTCAGTATGTATGAAATGATGAGTAAAAATTTCGTTTGATATATAAGATTTATATATATATCTAAATTAATAAAGGTGGAATATGAGAATGTATAGTGGATGAAATGTAGTAAGTGTATTTCAAGTAGATAGTGTAAACTGATTTTTGGAGTAGTCCTTTTTGAAGTTTTAGATCGCCTTGCTATCAAAGGCTATCGGGTCGTTGGTATGTGCGGCGTTGGAAAACGTGTTGTTGGACTTTATTTAAAGGAGACAATGATTTGTTGTGGCTCAAATGAAAATAATATTTAAATTGTATATTTTACGATCGTAATATAGAAAATTCAACATTTAATGTCAATGCCTTGTTGTCAAAAGCTGTAGGATCTTTGGTATGTGCGGACGGGTCGGCGTTGGAAAACACTTTGTTGGACTTTATTTAGAGACAGTGATCCTGATTGTGGCTCAAATTCAAAATATTTAAATTGTATATTATTATGACTGTAGTATGGAAAATTCAACATTAATACAATGATTTTGCCGTGTATTGGCCACCAAAATATATGGCACAAGTAATATAAAAAAATTTATCAAACTATATTTCAGTTAACAAAGAGCCAAAGAAGCGCTTGATGCTGGGTTAGAGCTTTCAATACAATCAAGAGAACACATCATTCGCATTAATTTGCCGTTTTTGTAAAATTCACCAACATTAAGTTTGATGAAGTACCGAAGCAAAGTTTTCGAGTCATGGATATTGTAAAATCAGACAATACCACCGCTAGGGGCTTAACGTTATATCGTTAAAAAATGTACAGCTTAGAGCGGGGCTTTTGAGAGGTAGCAGCTTCCCGACTTTGACTTAGTTTATGGCTTATATACCAATCTTAGTTTACACTAAGACCAAGGTTTAGGCTTAGTATATCGAAAACGGAACATCATGCATTTCATTTCAACCTTCTAAAGGTTACATTGGCCAATTATACAGCCACCAGCTAGGCTACTGTTGTGTTGAATTTACTATTATATATATGTGAAATACTAACAACCCAAGTTGGCTATTATATTCTGAATGGCGTTATCCTAAACTCACTAATCCAAAATGTTATCTTAAAATATATAGCTTGGTATCCTATTTTCCATCATTATAAAATATTTTTGGGGCCATACTGGCTAATTGATTTTTGCGTGAATAATTTCACGTTTATCTGATACTAATTTGTTGAGATTTACCAAACTGTGCATGTGACATATAGTGATATAGTCACTAGGACCCTTATGTTTCTATTCCTTTTAAATAGCTTGCAAAACTGGCTGCACTAACCGCGTGAGCATACCAGTAATTACATATAGGTGTCCTGTCCTCCTGAATAATTTTACCATAAATGAAACGGAGTTCGTGATGTCATGTCAGGATCCCTCCCCTAGCGTACTGTCATGTTTTCCCCCTCGAATAATTGATTGTTTTTTCTCTAAACGCTATGCCTAAGTCTAAACATGAGCCTTAGTGTAAGCCTAGGCCTGAATGTGAGCTATAGTCTAAGCCTAAGATTGTCCTGGGCTAAAATATACTCTAAATGATTACCTTATGATACCTATGTGAAGTCTCCCTCACCTGTAAGGGACTTCACATGATCCTCCGTTAATCGACTAAGACAATTACTAATTAAGTAAACGGCAGGTCATATCTCGCTAAAAATATTGCACTACAAAATATAGTTATATAATTATATATAATTACATAGCTATATCAATATTTTTATTAAGGAATATACGGTGTCAAAGTCAGGTTTTCCCCCGGCACATTTTTATCCCGCAGAAAAATTTGCCTGAAGTAACTTTAAAAATTTCTTAAAAATCAGCCTACATGAATTAAAACACATTTAGCAACATTCAAACAAAAGGAGTAAAGTGCCGGAAAAGCTGAATTGCTATTTAAAATGTTCTGCGAGCGACAGAAAATGATCATGCCCCTCTCAGAAAACCAAAAGATATTAAGAAGATTGTCCCATATGAGTCCGTTTATTCAGTGCTATTTGTTATTGAGCTACAGGTTCACAAAAAGGACGCATCAAAGTTAGGGACGCAGTTGCGCAGTGAGTTAGTGGAAACCGACCTTACAGAAAAAAAAGGCGAACGCTATTTTTGAAGCTAACAGGCACTTCAGGACTATATGGAAATGTCGACGATAAAACAGGCATTTAGGCTCTAGAAATCGAAGCCGTTGCTGCATTGTTAAACACAGGTATTTGTGTATATACTCCCAAAATAGCACGGTCGATGAATTCGGTGGCACAATCATCGATTGGTTAAGTATCTGTCTGATCGTGTGGGCGAAAGATTGAGATTTAATATTCCTCAATCATGCTGGTCTTGTGCATTATGTCGTTGTGAAATGTAATATATATGTTAAAAGGTGATAAATATATGTACATAGATTTGCTTTCAACAGCTTCCATTTCCTACTTTTTATCCGTCACTGGCGCGAAATATTGAGCTATTGCCAATACTTTAGTTGAGCATGAAATCTGTAAAACACACAGAAATATGTTACTGACCTTAGTATAGAACACGCGTGTAGTGTGATCGTCGCTTGCAACCCATTATCATCAAGATAACTCTGAACTGCAGCGTATATTATTTAAAAACGAATCATATCTGTAGGAAAGAGAAGGTTTATATCAGTAACAGGAAAAAAATTTAAAGGCTTTGAGCCCGAGTTTAAGCTAGGCAAGCATAAATATCGAGTTACAAGACTTAAAAAAGTAGGAAAGAAAACTCGAGTGTTCAATAGATGGTGTTTTTAACACTAAATGCGGTAGCTCTATAATTATGTTAACAGTTTAGGCTATCACGGGTTATGGCTAAGTCGTTAACTCATTAATGTATTAGTATATTTTTGAGCAGCTCATCAATGTCATCCAATGATATATAAAACTATAGAAAAACTTTATAAGCAGTAAATAAACGTCGAAAATTTTCAAAAATTTGCTTTGTTTAACTAGAACTATATATTTATTTTATATTTTGAATATCTTAGCGCGCGTCAATGTAGCTCAATTACAGTGGATGTAAGATGCAGGTGTGCCTACATTTGCCTTAAACAGTATACATGAATGCGCATTTTTCCGTTCAGAAATTACAGGGTTAGAACCTGCTTTTCTGGTGAAATGTCTGCTTCTGCCTAGGGTAAATCCAGCACGATATTTACACAGGAGTATAACTTTGAAAGTTCAATTTGTATAGGCAATATACCATATTTACTGGCACTGTATAGCGGCTCACTGAAGGACGATTCTCGTTGCTACCCTGGTGTAGTGTCTTTTGACCCTTGTCATATGCTGTTAATATCGTTTGTGTTTTCCTTTCCGTTTTTTTGTTTTTGCAGGTGGTCGAATCGACTTTTCGCAGTTCATTCTCTCACGGAATCGGTGAAAAGTTTGATAAAAGTTATACTTAAAGTCTTTTACCGATGCTCAATGAATTATGAATATCTTGTTATTTATATTTTGGTCATTAAATGTTGCCATTGAAAATCAAGCTTTTGCAGCTCAGGAACTACACAAGTGTGTGTTGCATGATTTTGAGTCTTTGAATGGGTTGCAAAACAAAACCACCATTGGTGAACCTTATGGACATGCCCTTATATATTGGAATTTTTTTTTAATTATTTAATTTTAAGAAAATTATAATAATTATAATTTTTTTTTTTTTTAATTGAATTATAAGGATGAATATTTTTTTTAAATTAATATTTTTTTTGAATTTTTAAGATTTATAATAGGAGGAGTAAAGGAATATTTAAAATAAAAATTAAATATTTTTTTATATTATTAATTAAAATAATATTTTTTTTTATTTAAATTTTTTTTTTATTTATAAATAATTTAAAATTTTATTTATATATTTTTTTTTATTATTATTTTATTTATATTTCAATAATAATTTTTATTATATAAAATTTATATTTTTAGTTTTTTTTAAAAATTTAGTATTGAAAATATAATTTATTTAATTGATTGGATTTTTTATTTTATAATTTAGAGTTATATTTAAAATATAAAATTTTAATTTTTTTTTATTTTTTTTTTGAGAGTATTTTTTATATTTGTTTATTGTGTTTTTTTAGTTGAGTTATGCTGGTAGTTACCATGGGTCGGTTGAGCGCTTGATTCTAAGATAACGTTTAACGTGTATAATTCACATGGTCCTTCGGACCGGATTCGAACCAGTGACCTATGTATTGTCAGATGGTTCTTCAGACTTATAATTCGAGCCTTTGGTCAGTTTGTGTGCGATTCACTTTTCTCGTACGTACTTGTTAGTTTCTAACGTGTGTTCGATAGTGTTTCAATTGTGTTTCGATTGCTCAAATTCTCGTTCATTCACAGCCTAGTGACCTGATTTCGTACTAGTTTCTCGTGCGAAATTTCTCACAACTGATATCAAGGAGCAACGAGTCATCGTTGATTCGTTGGACTGTGGAACTCTCGTTTAGTGACATCAACAGGGTGAGCAACATTTCAATTATTGTCAATTTTTTGTTAGTTTCCAACAAAAAGACCCGTCTCAGCTTTTAAGGCAACTGTTTCGTCTCAACAAGTAGTACCAGTTTCTGGTGCTAGTTTTTCGATTCGCATTATTTCTTGTGAGTCTTCAGCGAAAAGTATTACAGTGAAGCTTTACAGTTTGTCTGCATTCAGAATACTGACACAGATAAGCCTTCTGCTTTAATAGCTAGCTAAAACAATTACCCACTATGTCGACTTCACAAGAAATTATTAGATCGAAAAGCTACAGGCATGTCTTACTAAATAAAAAATTATGCACGAGCAAATTTTGAAGCTGGATAGTGAAATATTGCTGACATGAAGATGAAGCAGAAGCGCAAAAGAAAGGAAAAGCTCAGCTTAAGAAAGTCAAGCCATTTCAGTTTCAGGCTCGCGGCAAGCTTTCAACAGGGCTAAAGAAAAAAGTTAGACACGCGTCTTCAAACGCTTCATTATTAAGAATAATAGAAATAAAATTCAATAAAAAAGTTCTGCGGTGATTCACAAAATTGGGCAGAATTCTGGGACAGCTTTTCTTCCACAATTCAAAAAAATGAACAGTTGGCAGACGTGGATAAATTCAAATATCTAAGAAGTTTTTTGGAGGATGATGCACTGCATCTTATAGATGGCTATCGTCTGACTAGTGTAAACTATGCCGAAGCAGTAGAAACTTTGACGGAACGCTTCGGAAATCCCCAGCTCGCTATTTTTTCACATCTTGAGACATTACTTGCACTACCTGTTGCAACTTATGAGCTAAAACAGCTTCAATATACGTATGATGAGTGTGAGAAACATATAAGAAGCCTCGTCGCACTTGGGTTAGCCGAAGGAACTTGCGGACAAGTTTTCACACCTATCATCCTTTCAAAGTTACCTACTTATGTGAAAATGGAATTATACCGCAAAAATGGACGAAATCCATGGGAGCTGTTAAATCTTCGCGAATGGCTGAAAGAAGAAATCAGAGCAAGAGATTACAGTCAACGTGTTTTCGGTACACAAATAGGACAGAAAGAACGAAACGTACAATCGAACAATAAGCGCAACACATTCTTGTCAAAAGGTGAAAACCAACGACAAGGAACTACATCAGCTCTTGTAGCCAACCAGACATAAATACTCCTCGTTGTAGTTTCTACAGTGAGGCTCACTACGCAGATGAGTGTCGCAAATTTCCAGATGTCACAAGCCGGAAGCTACAAGTAATTAAAACGCGTCTATGCTTCAAATGTTTGAGTAACAAGCATACAGCGAAAACGTGTAATTGTTCACGTTCCTGCGCACATTGTCACAAAGTGTGACATCATTGAAATTATGTGGACGTGTAATTTCCGCTCGAAAACCAGAATCTACAAATAAACAGAGAACACATCTGTCATGAAAACTGAAATGCCAGAGCACTGCCAACAATCCAGATAATCGTACAAATGATCTCCTTGCGCACGGGAAAGCTAGAAGTCTCTCATACAGCGAGTCGTGTTTTTGGGTCTTTAGTTACGATAGTACTAGGTGCAAGGTTGTTTACGTCTTGTTTACGATGATTATGCTTAATTTGCATAATTGTCGTCAGTTGTCGTGACTAGTTTGCCAATAGTTGGTCTATTTCAGTCTTTAGTTCAGTTATTCTGGTAGTTACGATGTGCCGGTTGAGTGCTTTATTCTAGCATTACGCTTATTTATCATGTTTAGTTCACACATGTGGCCGCAACCACGTGGTAGGAAATTTTTGGTTGATAGTGGCGCTAACCAAGTTTTCGGCCCAAAAAATTCGCTAACTTTCAGCTTAAAAACAACTAGAACCCGATTTCCTGTAGCAGCTAATGGTTTCGCCGTTTCCTCATGGCACAAGATAGTTTGATTTTGTAAATGTTAAATGAATCATTCGGGTGCTTTCATCGTCGCTGATGTAAATTTCAACCAATCTTAGGTTACGATTTTTTGTGTGCAGATAACTTAATGCTGAATTGTCGAGAACACAAATTGCTCGCCATTTTTCGAATAAGTGTGCAATCACAGGGGTGACAAAACAGCTTATCTTCCAACAACGGGTTTCCGTTCTAAATGTTAAGCCAAATTCTCCAAATTCTCGTTTTTACAAAATAACCGATTTTGAATGACTACAAGGAAGTATTTGAACGTTTGAGTTATAATAATAGCGTTTTCCATAATTTAAACATCACATAATTCCCAAAAAATCGCCGAAGTTTTGCCCGCGCACGGCGCCTCTTTTTGTGAAAAACTTCGTGTAGCAAAAGAGGCGTTTCTCACGTTGGGGAAACAAGGTCTATTGTATCGTGGCGAGTCTCCATGGCCATCCTCTTATATAGACTCACAAAAAGCGATCTAAAAAAACCCGGCGTCCATGTGGTGAATTATAGTGCTATTAACAACGTAAGTGTTCCTGATAGTTATTCCATGCCAAATATGTAGACATTACAAATGATTTAGATAAGTGCACAATTTTTCTCAAAATTTGATTCAGTCACTGTCTATCACCAGACACTTGTGCCAGTTGAAGACCAAAGTTCTAAGAGCACTGTAAGCAACACCATTTTTGGCCTCTTTTTGTACATTCCAGTGTCTTGTAATTCCGCGCAAACTTTTCAAATTAATTGAGCTCAATTCTGCAAGACATGCCATTTATTTTAAGGCATATATTGATGATATTCTAATTATTAGGTCCAAATATTTACAGCATGGTAGTGATGTGAAACAGCATAGATTGCGGTATAAGGCCAGAAAAGTGACAAAAGACGTTCCACTTCTTGGAAGGGGCAGTGTAGTGTCTTGACAATTGTCATATGCGGTTTTATGGTTTGTTTTCCTTTTGCGTTTTTACAGGTGGGTCGAATGGGCGCCTTTCGTCAGTCGTTCTCCTCATAGAATGGGTGAAAAGTTTGATAAAAAGTTACTAGCTTAGAGTCTTACCGATATTACAATGAATATTTTCTTATTTATATTTTTGGTCATTAAATGTTGCCATTGAAAGTTAAGCTTTTGGAGCTCGAGGAACTACGCAAGTGCGCGTTTATCGTTTTGAGTCTTCAGAATGGGATACAAAACAAAATTCACACCTGCTGTGCATGTCATCGCGTCTGTAAGACAGTTGTACGGCGCAGATATCTTACAGTATCATTTAACGTCCATTTAATTTCTTAACTACTGGAGATACTAATTGTTTATTTGAGCAGTAGAAAAACGACCATTCAACCTCTCTCGGGGCTGGAGCGGCATATTGTTAAAAAAAAAAACAGCTTTTTATTGCGTGGACTCTCCGTTTTCGGCTTATCTATGATTGCTCCAGCTTTCAGCATCGTATGTCAAGAACGAAGTAGCTCGTTTTCACTCTTCCAGCCCATGAATTATCATTAACTAGAAAAATTATATCTATATACTCCATAAGATAAATTACAACACTCAACGCTTTATTGAAATAAATGTCTAAGGAACTTTGTTCATTAAGATTGCAAAATTCTGAGTCAAGAATTTATATATTCGATTAACGCGTGGAAAACACACTGGCAGAATATATATATCGAGACTGCCAATATTACCCAATATACACCAGTAACAAATTTATGAAAAACATTCGACTCGAACGTTTATTAAAAGTATCAAAAAGATAATCATATTATCCGACAACGCATTAACCAACAGCACGTTAGATGTCACCAAAGGAGTGGTAGAAACTCAAGAAAAACTTTCTTACGCTAGCAGATATATTTCAAATAATTACATATGCATTAAATTCATTAAATACGAAACCTTTTATAACGAATAAACTACCAAAATATTCGGCCAATGTTGAGAACAGTAGTAAAAATCCGGCTTCTAAAGGTACGCCAGCAAATTTCCCAAACACATGAAAATATCAAGTATAAATATTCGACAGAAATATGTTTAAGGTTAACCATCAAACGATGTGTATAATGTTACTACCAAACGACGAGACGCACGCAAAGCCTCAACCCCAAGGGGTTGCAGGAATCGTCCAATCCCCCCAAAACTGCCTTACGTCCCATTGTATACATAAATATTTAACAATGATGCACCTTCAACAACGTGAGCTACCTGAGCAGCGACAGGGAACTAGAGTACAAAGGGAAAAACTGCAGGATAATTATAAGAGTTCGATACCGCAAGATCACTTGCTGCGGAGAATATGTCTATACCCGCAGACACAAAGTACAAAAACTGAACTAAATAACACTGAGATGGGTGACACCACCACCAATCGTGTTATTTCGCTAAAACAGCACGAGAGTACAAAATAAAATTAATCAATGCAGTTGATTAGAGCAATACATTATTGAAATGATTGCATGGCAAAAACTGAACCAGAATTTCAGCTCTGTGTTGGATCATAATAGTATTTACGCCATCTGTAGAACTCACATAAGTACTGTAGCGAATATAAGCGAAGCGAATGAGGTACAGAGAAATTGGTGTAAATATGAAAATACTATGCCTACTCAGCTTGTTATATACCAGAAACAGCATTGTCTCTTTTGACACGTAATTTTCGTCAGAAATGACATTGAAGTTTCCACCGGCGGAATATCAAACAGAAACCAAAATAATAATTTTAACTATTCTCAAAGTAATTTCGAATACTTTACGAATAGATCTCGAACAATAATACAACATCAAGCACAAATATTTCGAAAAGATGTCGAAGAAAATTGGAATTTACCAATCAAAAGTGAAAGTGCAGCAAACAGTTCGCCACCTTACAACACGCCACTACATCACTAGTCATAACAATTCACTCAAAACAGTTCTGACAGATTCACTGTAGGATAGCTAGAAAGGCGTTAATATGGCGAGCACTATAAGAGCTGTGATAAATTCGTTGAAAATATTGCATGCACCAAAACGTGCCTTATAAAATAGGATTAATTTTTGTATTAACAAATACGCTAAATTCATAGCTGATCTAATGTATACATCTATAGAATCTATGCAACATTGACAGAATCTTACAACGTAAAGCATTGCACAGGGTATTGAAGCATCATATCGCACAGTGTAAACATTATATTATTTAATACAATAAATATAAAACAACCTATCTATATATGAACGATAGATTTGTACGAAAAATTAATATTTACTAAAAAGTGTGCTAAAGTAAAAAAAAATAATATTTTATATGGATTTTTGTGTGGGCCATACTTGTTATCAGAATAAATTTGGCTAAGATTAATAAGTTGTGCCGACACTTGCTCCGCATATGCTGCACACTTGCAAAGTACACGGCTTTCAGACTAGTAAAAACCGATCGTTGATTTATTATAGGTGTTGAGGAAGCTGCTGCATTCATCTCAGTTACTATGCACTGTAACCATTATAAAAATATAATACTACATATAAATCAAATCATTTTATTAGGATAATCGCAATCCAACTGATCCATGTTATCATTACTAAATGCGGTAGCAAAGAAACACAAGTTAAATCAGCATTTAATAAAAAAATGAAATGGCTGTTTACGACACAATAAAAATGACTCCTATAAGGCAAAACAATAATTGGAAAAAGAAGCGATAACGCCTGTCTTATACTAGTGTAAATCTCAGGGCAGTTCTTAACGCGTCCACTAATGTATCTCGCGTCTACTATCTGCCAATATAGTAGTTGTCGAAGGCTGTACAGTTATAATAAATGTTGTCAATCACGCTAATGAGAAAATATTAATAAAAAGATAAAATATAAAAATGCGATAATCCAAAAAAAAAACAAACGATGATAAGATATGATGAGAAAAAACAAAAATATAATTCTACTGAGGCGGTTCGCCTTCAGGAGCCGGCTCGTTCCATCTCCTTGGTCTTGCTATTGATGTCCACAGCTGAAAATAGCACCACAAGTTCTAGATTGTCGAAATAATATTCCAACCAAATTTAAAGCTCTAACAGTTCAGTTTTAAATAGTAACTCTATTGAACACATATGCCTTTTCCGTGCACAGATAATCAGCTCTCGATAGCATACCTCGATATGCTATAAGTGGATATGATACAATACCTAATAAGTTAGAACAAAACTAACATCGACAATAAGTTTCTCATGCCCGAAACCCCCCAAGTGCAAAGTATCAGCCTCCCAAGACGTCACAATAAAATTAGCTCGAATCAATAAAATTTTGGTTCGATAAACCATGAGAGTGTAATACCCCCGTACCCATTAAACTATGGATCACAGAACAAAATCAACAGCTGTAATGAGTTTCCCATGCCCGAAAAACGCCAAGTAAAACTTTTCTGAAGCTCAGGACGTCAGAACAAGTTTTCAAATTTTGGGTCGAGGAACCACGAAGGTGCCATACCTCAAACCCCACAACTGCAGAACCGGAGCCTTAATTGAAAAATAAAAAAGAGGCACCAGAATTTGTCATTCCGCTATGAAATAAAACCAAGCATAGGAAAAAATTCAGAAGTTAAGATAAAAATAACATTGCTTATGTGAAGAGTACTAAAATGGGGTGAAACCCCCATTTTGATCTTACCATGAGTCACTGGCCTGTCCCCAGCCGTCCGAAAAGTGGGGGATGTTAATTCTCGGGGGAAAATTAAAAGTGGGAAGGGGGATAAATTTTGCTTCAAAATACTAAATATGCCCATATTTTCATGCAGTTTTACTAACGTGAATGTATTTTAAGCTAAAAACGATATTTTAGCATTATAAACAGTGTTATTAATATTTGAAAAACAATTTGCACACAAAAAACAAATTTTCAGACATAAAAATTTTTGGAATTAGTTGAATATGGTGGGGTTCGGCCTAGTGGTGGGACGGACATGGGCGAATTTGGAAAGTTGTGGCCCACCCCCCACTGTGGACAAGCCAGAGTCATAGGGGCGCCATACCCAAGTACCCATAAAACCATGGTCGCAGATCAAAATCAATATCATGCGATGAGTTGACCATACCCGAAAACTTCCAAGTAAAACTTTTAAGCGCCTCAGAAGAAATTTTCGAACTTTGGCTCGAGGAACAAGACGAGGGTGACATACCCTAAAATTCCCAATAGAACCAGAGCCTTAATAGGAAAACAAAAAAAGAGGTATCGGAACATATCATTTTACTATTAAATATAACCATCCCGAGAAAAAAATTCGGAAGTTAATATAAAAATTAACCTTACTTCCGTGAGGGGTACTCAAAAAAAATGGGATAAAAACCCTCAATTTGACCCCTCACCCGGAACCACCCCCAAATAAAAAGCAATCGGGGATGTACAATGCAAATCGACTATGCCGGTTCGATTGAGCCCAAGAAAATGAAAATCAGTTAACTCGTGCCCGATCTATGGCCGATCACACATTTTCGGAATTTAAAAGCTATCACTCTTGTAACACAATGTCCTATACGTTACATTACGTTATGAATATTAACATATCTACAATAAAGTCATGGCAAAACATACTAGGCAAATCATTTTGCTTTATTAAACACCATACAAGAAAAATCGACTGCGGCAAAATTAACAATAATGCAAACTGATATTTTTTTGGTTTAAAATTGATAGAATCGTTAAAATCTTGT